>JACJUY010001679.1:0-56350 GCA_014220935.1 Platorchestia sp. MABIK | reverse complement strand
TAGCATCTATTTGTTGACTCATGGTTACTCAACGACTCGTTGAAGTTTCATCCAAACCTAGCCAAAATTTCATCCAAGCCTAGTTGAAGTTTTGTCCAAACCTAGTTAAAGTTTCGTCCAAACCAAGTTGATGTTTCGTCCAAACCTGGTTGAAGTTTCGTTCAAACCTCATTCGATTGTTTTGGTCCACCTTTGGAACCAGTTGCTACTAGAGCTAGTCTACATTACGTTGTAATACGATGAGAAACACTAATCTATCGAATGGATTTCATTTTTTGTAACAATAAAGTAAGCAGAGCAAGAGAAGTTTTATTAATCATAATCGAAAACTTCATTGTCAATCTTGTTATGTTATTAGATATATTATTAAATAATTTTATTATTGTACCCATGTAGGGCTTATAATGGTTTTATTTTAATATAATTGTAAAAGTATCGGTATCGGTAGTAGTATCGGTCAAAGTATCGGTATTTTCAAGTATCGGAGTATAGGTATCGGCCAAAAAATGGGTATCGGTATCGGCCAAAAAAATGGTATCGGTACATCACTACTTTGTGCATAGATAACCGGTTTATGCATTCGACAACTAAAGGGTGTCCCTTTTCTTTGCCCTCGTGAGATCGCCTTTGTTGTGACTAGGGCGTCTCAAACTGACGTAATAGTAATAATAATTGTATTAATAGTAACTAATCACAAATATTTTCTAAAAATTTAAATTGTTTTAAGACGACAAATATGCTGGGCGAGTAGTATCTTCATCATGGAGAACAATTGCTTTACCAACGAAAACCAGTGATTTCCACTTGTAGTTTTACCTACGCCGCGCTAGGTAGATTTGTTGGCTTCCACTTAGCATAATTCTGCATGTGCTCCTGACCCCTATTACGGTGTTTATATTGAAAATGTGAAAGATCAATCATCTGGTTTATTACAGCTTTACAGATTTTCCTTGGAAAAAACAAACCAAAAATTTGGTGTTGTCCTTAGCTGCGTGAATTTATTCTTTTACGAAACATCGGTGTCGAGTTGCAAGCTTCCGGGCTTATATCCATTATGGCGTCAGACAGACGGCTGTGGCTGCTTTTCTTTCAGTAACTACCGCGAGTTGAATTTTACGATTGCAAGTCCTTTCGTTTCGTCTTCTGCTTCCTTGTGAATGGGTAACATATCGTGTGAGTGGCCTTCCACAGTATGAACAAAATTCCATCACTGTTGCTTCATTTCGTTCTTTTAAACAGTCATTGAGTTCAGTCGAGTAGTATATGTGATTATGATTATGTGAGGTCCCTAGCTAAAGGTTAGGTAAGCCTTCTTTTTGTCAAAAAAGAATAGGTTTTTTGTTTTATTACGGACCAAATTTTTTCGGTTCACTGCTGTCCTATTTTTCAGCACCTGCTACTTTCTTCTTCAACTTTTATCTTGTTTCAAGAACTTCTTTATTAGCTCATTGTTTTTTATGCACCTTGTGCGTAGATTCTGCATTCCTTCAACTCCATACTTAATGGTGCCTTCATTCTTCCTCTCATTGGCTGTAAAGGACTAGTATCCGTGCTTTAATGTTGATTTTGTTATCATCCTCTTTTTCAACATCTTTGTTGTGGTAAAGGGAGGCTAAAAAATTCTTATCAAAACCAATTGAGACGAGCAGTATTGCGCAACAGCTCTGGAAGGGCGTGGCTCCTGTCGTACTGCAGGGACGGCCAAAATTATTGGCTTTGTTGTTTGTGGCATTGAGCGGAAGTTTTTTTTCGATTTTGCCTTACTTCTCTGCTTGTTTTTGTATAACCATCGATATGGTTTCTTGTGTTTTTTAAAACTGTAGCGTACGTTTTTCTTACCAATCAGTCATCGACGTACGTATAGTATTTCTGGAAATGTCTATTTATGAAAAAATTGTTGGTCTTATCAGGTACAGAAATATCTCGCATCGAATGTATCATGAGTTTCATGCAGCGCATCTTTATTCTTCATGCTGGTTGTTGTTCTTTATGCTGGTTATTGTGTTCTTGTACAAATTTCTCTTGCGCCTCTAATATATGGCTTCATGAAGCTTCGCGGAAGGTTTTCGGCGGATGCCTTCACTTACATCCGACGAATGACGGTCATTTATGCTGTCGGCTTCCTAGAATCCGGTCATTTATGGGAAATTGGCTATTTCGTTGAAACCATTTTGAGGTTAGCGTTAAAGTAGCTCGATTCTCAAAACTTGCGGCCTACTCTCTGTCTATGAGCAGGTATCGCTTTCGTGAATACCATCTGCGCCGATTGTTTTTGTTCTGTTAATATGTACTGATTTCGTTCATCAAATTGGAGGTGCAGTTGTTTTTGCTGTGCTTATATGCACTGAGTTTGTCTATCATATTGTAGGTGTAGTCTTTGCGTAACATCTAAAGCTATTTAGAACTTTTAATTTATTACCTCTGAATCTGTCATTCATGACACTTGTTACACCATACTTCACTACTTTCTGAAATTTGTTTTTTCCTGTAGTTTGAGTCACACGAGCTATAAGAGTGCTGACTGGTTTCGTCGCTTGCATTGAAAAAAAAATGTCCATTTGTGATGGAGTTGGTGAAACTCAAGATTTTTGCAGAGTGAAAGAGTTGGTCAAACTCAAGATTTTTGCAAAAACTCGTAACACTTGGATATCAACAAAGATTTTTCAAATTCTGTTTTTAGAATTGATTCAATTTCTTTACTATTTGACCAACCCGTGCATCATAAGGGAGAAGAAGCTGAATTTAAACAGAAAATACGATGTGAAGTATCAACGACTATTTTAGAGTATTTTGAAAGACAAGCGTTGTCGTTTCCTTCTCACCTGAAAAAAATGTGTGAATTTATAAGTACTCAATCAGATAACCTTTTTCAACTCCGCTGGGAGGGAGGTCATAAACTACTCTAATTCAACAAACTCTAGGAAAGCTACGGTAAATGCTGCTGAATTTTATTTCTGAAGTAGTTTAAGTTTTTCGTTTTAAATCTAATTGCAGTGGGAAAAATGCATGTCATGCATTCAGATGTTTCTCTCGCATGTTTGGTGATGTATTTTATCCTTCATAACACCAGAAAAAGTTGGAAAGCTAATTCAACGAAGACAAGAAATGCAACCACCAAAAAAGTTGCCAAAAGGTTTCTACACATTTATAGTGTTGTGATCTGATAGCGTGCCTGGCAAGTTGATGCTCAATCAGACTGATATTTGCCCCATTTTTCTTTACTTTTTGGAACAATGTTCCAAATATGCGTTAGGCTGATTAAGCCCACAGGCGTTGAAAAATGTATAGGCACCTAAGGTCTGGAAAACGATTCATATTTGCTTCACATGTCATCTTTTGGAAAGAAGTTGGTAATACTTCGCACTTACGAATCAGCTAAGTTTTGCATTTAGGTTATACTTGGGACTTGGTAATTAGTTAGGTTTTACATTTACTACTTAATTCTGCAAAAATGTGTTAAATAAAAATTGGGTGATAATTTTTTTTTGCATTTTCAAAGTAATTTAAATGTATTATACAGCTGAAAACATGAAATTAGGTTATAGTAGAAATTTGTTGAAGTACTTGGATAGTACTTTTTTTGTATTCTTCAATTTCAGCCTGATTATTGGGGTGTAATCAAAGTGTATTATCCGTTGTAAGTTATGGTTCTCCGCTTAAATAATTCAAGGTCAGATACGCCGTGTTTTCAAGAATTTTTAAATGCCTAAGAAAATAGCGACCGCTAAATCTTGCGTTGATATTTGTCACAAGATTGTTTGGCTAAGCCGGACGATTTGAATGTGTTACTAAGAAATGTTCTCAAATTGTGAAAACTTGAACGTTTCATTTTATTTTTTTTATATTCGAGTGTCATTACCGCTGGACATACCAATTTCCTCATCTATAAGAGAAAGGAAAATCTTCGTCCGTTTGCTATTCATATCTTAGCCTTTTTTAGTTTAAAACCCACGATGAAATTGAATATGTCAGTACCAGCACTAGTATTGAATTTATGACGTAGAATAGTTCTTTACGACATTTACGCTGTGAAATAGTTTCACATCTTGAACGTTGAAAGGCTCCGCGCAATTGCTGGCCGAGACATATGAAAGTACACAATAAGACAGATTACCACAGTTTTTGGTGGCTCCCGCCTGCAAAGATTCTACTCACCCATATCTTTTTCTATCTTATAGGAACTCTAAAGCCTATTTTTAGCAACAGCCCACACACAAGTGACCTGTTTCTGCTGTGCAGTGTACGTGTTGGCATGACGTCAGTGTTGAGGTTTTGACATGCAACCATTGTGTTGGTGATTTCCCGGCTCTTCAGTGCTCGCAAGCAATTCTTTCTGCTGCGCTTTCTACCGTGATGTGCTAACAATGTTCTGTGGAGCAGCATTCAGCGGAGGGTGTCTTCTGCTGTGTGCTGCGCGGCATCTTGTGATAACGTTTCGCGTTCGTCAATGTTTTCTAATTACAGCTTTCTATGTATAAAACGTAACTTATTGCCGATGATGGTTCAAGAAGTGCTCACAGTTTGATACTCGCCTAATGCTATCGTCGAGAATGGATTTGCAGCGAGTCGTTAGTAGAATTTTAGCGTCAAGCTTCATATTTTATATTTATTCATCACTATTGCCACTACCAGAACCAGAACGATTTTAAGGTAGTGTAAGAGTCTAGTCTAAGTAGTGTCTGAATAGCAACCGTATGTGAGTTCTCCCCCGGACCTAGCATAAATTAATCTCCATTTTGATTATATCACGTGTACCTTCTGCTTTGTGAACGGAGTACGCTTTAAGTTGCTGAGAGCACTCTCTGAAAAGCAATGAACGAATCATAAATGTAGGTTACTTTCGGCTGTGGGCTACATTTGTCACTTTTTTAGTTCAAGAACTATTGTCTTATCACAATTCTGGCAGACTATCTACATGGTTGTTCCGTTCCATTTGCCATTTCTTACATCGAAATTGAGTTGCTTTTTTTGTATAAGCTTTTATGATGATTTATAAAAAGTTGAAACTGCTTGAAGTTTTGCGCCAAGTGCGTTAAAAATATTACTGGTCTAGGTTTGTGTGGAATTCTTTTGAATGAGTGCATGAGTGGGCTTTATTATGCATTTGGTGTAGTACGAATTAGTAGGTGTCTTCTCGCAGGTTTGAGCTTCAACTTTTGAATCGATTATGAAGTTATAGGATACCGTGAAACCTATCGATGCTTTATGTGCGGCTAGTTCTCGGGGCCGAGTAAAGTGTGAAGTTTCTTTTTGGGTCTAATGACGAGTTAGTGTTACCTGCACATGGAAGCGGAGTTACAGATTATAATAATTTTTTCTAGCAGTCGAGTAAAGCACTCATTTTTGTCTTTATCTCAATTCCTTTCTGAGTTTGACTTTGTGTAAGACAACGCTAAAATTCAGCACAAATGCTAAGCTGAAATTCTGGAGGCGTCTTGTCTAGCATTCACGGCAGTGTCCTTTTGTTGAAGTACAGAAGTTCTGTTTTATTATGGACCATCATTTTTGATTCACAATTGCCTTTATTTATTCAGCACCTGTTGCTTTCTTCTTCAACTTTAATCCTGTTTCATAAACTTTTTCAATCTTGCTGTTATTATGAGCAAAAAATCGTGTGTGGAAACTCACATGTGCGTAAATTCTCGGTTCCCTTAATTTCATTCTGCATGACCCCTTTATTTTTCCTCTCGAGTGGCATCTTTTTTTGTTAGGAAGGCTTGGACTAACTAACTGGTAATCTAATCTTCTTGCTACTCTTCTGATGTAGGAAGAGAGGAACATGATAGATTTTTTTGTTCTGAAAATTGAGCTTATTCTCAAAAGTTCTTACACAAGCAATGGCAATCAAAGGGAAATGACGACCCCATGTGCCGTACGATACATATATATATATATAATTTTTTTTAATTAGATGGTAATATGTGTGTGTGCGATTGCTGATAACCTTGTTGACAACAGCTGAGCCTCTAATACTACTCTTTTTTTTCTGTCACTGATTGAAGTACTAAATATTTTCAAGATTTCATAAATAGCTCACTGGTAACAGATGTTTAGCATGATAAATACAAAAATGATCACGAACTGCTTACAGTGTTCTTTGACTACCGTCTTTCTTGAGTCGAGTTTAAACTGTTTATTCAGTGAACAGATTGCAGAGCGCACAAACACTCCAAGTAAAAATCGCACTAAGCTGATCACCTGATAGCACAAACGACTAACACTGGCGTGTTCACAAGAGATCAGTTTATCCCTTCGAGCTTCTTTGAACATAAGTTTTACCATTAAATTATCAGCAATGTTGACGCAATGCTATCGGCTTCTGGATATATTTTTCAAGAATTAAGTGAGAACAGCTGCTTATGAACTTGCACTGAACTTGGACGCTTTCTTGGTACTAGAGCGCTGAGGTGAAAACGTGTTTATCTGAAACCCAGTTATTTGAAAACAGTGTGAGTCGATTTCGCCTCCGGCTCGTAATATTCGTGCGCTGCTCATGGCTCCCTTAAATATTGGGCTCTTATCTATTCGACTTTCTAATATTGCATTTTTCAATCGGTACCTCCTCATTTCTTGCTGTTCGTGGACAGCAGGAGGTTATAGCGGACACCCAGCCTTGAGTCGTAGCCTAGCTACCACCGGTTCCTGTGTCCCACAATGAGGGATGAGGTCACTGCTTGTAGGGGCCTCAGCGGTCGTCGCAAGTCTTCTTTAAGGCGGACACTCGCTTCCTGGGGTGCTCTCTTTTTCTTCTCTCGACATGTCTCTTTGCCTTTGTCATTTATCTTGCTTGCACATCCTCTCATTCATTTTCACAGCCCAGCCCTAGAATTCTCGGCAAAGGGAAAGAACCTGGTGTAGCTGGAAAGAGTAAAATTCGGGAACGTTTTTTAAATTCAAAACTCAATCCTGACAAAGTCATCGGTTGTGACAAACCCTAGTCGAAGTAAAAGCTTTACAAAGTACACAAAATAGAACCCTTCGTCCATCGACCACACTATTTGGACTGAACCTGAATTAAACTCATGCTTGGTACACTCATTCTTGAACGTGAACAGTTTCTAGGTTTGATTTCTCGATTTTATTTTATGTGTGAGTTGACAAACCTTGTTTTTTTGTAGAGCTTGAACGTAATGAAAGCGAATGCTGTGCAGTTGAACCCACCTAAGAGCATGGTGAACCAAGTTCAATGTTTCTTTTCTTCTAGTCAATAGAAGTTAACATTTGTCACATAGCGTTTGAGTATTTTTTCATACACGAGTCGATGTTAAAATTATAAAATATATGCCGATAGTGTCATTCTATTCAGACTAGATAACTCTGGCAGCCCCTAGAAGATGTTTTAAATAGTTAGCTACGTACATGTATCAAAATTATTATCGTTAACTATGCTCAGTTTTGTGGAAATTATCACTCTTAGGGGGGAAAATGTGAGGACCCGAGCTGAGAGTTAAGTAGGCCTTCTTTTTTTGGTGAAATAAAATATGTTTGATGTTTTCTTAAGGGTCATCATTTTTTCGGTTCATTGCTCTCTTGTTTTCCAGCACCTCTTTCTTCTTCAACTTTTATTTTGTTTCATAGCCTTCCTCCTTAACTTACTGTTACTTTGCGTAGGGGATCTTACGATAGAGCATATCTTGTGCGTAGATTCCGCGTTCCTCTAACGCCAGCCTAAATGGTGCTCTTATCTTCTCTGGGACGTCTTTATTGCAGTTAAGGGAGTCTTAAATCAACATGTAATTTATTGCTCATCAGCACTCTTTCTTCATTTGATAGAATATCAAGCGAGCCTAAGATTGGTGCTGAACCCAAAAACGTCAAAATTAATAATCTACTGAAGTGATACGTTGTTTGATGGCTCATTTCATTTCGTGCGAGTGGCCTTGAGTGATACTTGAAATGTTAACGAGACTTGAAATTGAATAGGGCGACAGATAGGGCACTGGGCGATAGAGTTGAGCAGAGACAGACAGCCGATTGAATTTCTTGCTAACTGCTGGATCCACTAAATGGAAAGCGTACAAGAAGTGCAACAAATGCATTACTGTTCTCGTCAGATTTTTCTGAAGAATCTCGTAGCCTTTCCAGTGTTTTGTTTTGAAAATTAGATTTCATGGGTATATTTTATAAAATATATTCCTTCTTTCTAGCTCTTGTAGCAATATTTTAAAGTAGATGTTTGTGTTCCGTGATTTGCCAATGAGCAATCGTACATGAATTTCTCAAAAGTCTTCTCGGTCGCAATATGCATGGGACAATTAGACAACAGGAACGATACGATCCGACTTTCTCATGTCTAAATATTTTGTTCGGGAATTATTATCTTGATTTTGCATTTCGAATAATAAGCAGATAACTAGA
Source organism: Platorchestia sp. MABIK (assembly GCA_014220935.1). Taxonomy (NCBI): domain Eukaryota; kingdom Metazoa; phylum Arthropoda; class Malacostraca; order Amphipoda; family Talitridae; genus Platorchestia; species Platorchestia sp. MABIK. Next base: position 47,992 of record JACJUY010001679.1, on the reverse strand, counting down.
CATTATGAAGTATTTAGTTAGATAGAAATGTTAGGAACACCAACTCGGTTTTCTTAATTCCATGAGTGATTAAGTTAGTCGCATTTTTCTTCACGTACGCAAAAATGAAGCTTTATTTACTTATCTACTCAGATGATTAATTCAAAATGAAGCTGATTTGGTATTCAAAATGAAGCTTGATGCTAGTATCACAAAATTTATTCATTTTGAATAATGTTCATACCTTCAAATTTTTTGTACAAATCTTCGTTGCGTGTCGTAATTAATTTTTGCGGCAGAAACAATCATGTTCATTTTTTTTGAGTTGGGGAACTATACCAGTGTATTTTCTTCATTGTGATAGCTCGAATTTTGATAGTTCTGCTATGACTATTTTAGAAATTGCAGCACATAAGTGTACGACTGAGTTAGGTCGTGTACTGTTCGTACAGCGTGCCTGAGTTTTAAACTCTAGGTTGGGGTCAGACGTGCATTGCAAAACCTTATGCGAAGATTAAACTTCAACTCTAAAACTCGTTGAGAATAAAACATGATACGGTGTACTCTTTGGGTGATTGCTAAATTTGAGATTTTTCTATTTTAAACGTCATTTACCGATGAAGAAGAATCTTGAGTACTTACTTTCACGACAGCACTTTCTTTTATTCATTTTATGTAATTTTCTGTAACCATGACAGTATTTATTGCCTCTAAGGGATGTTTCTGTTCAAAATTAGCAACATTTTTGTTAGGTAAAGTTTATTTTTTATATTGTAAAAAGGAATTGATAAAAGTGTAAAAAATGAATTGAAACTAAATATTACAAAGAAACAAGGGCTGACTTGAATAAGGGAAATTGAATATATATAGATGATGAAGCGTTACCGAGCAAGGAATAATCTACTCTAGGAATGACCTATGAAGAAAAGGCGCTGGGTGATCATTTCACGGATAGGTCAGGCGAGGTTCATTGCTGGAAACGATCACAGGTCAGATGCTATCTTGGAGACGCTCACCCCCGATTCAGGCGAAGTGCAACTCTGGGAATCATTGCAAGCTACGTGCGATGCTAGAGACGATCCCAGACGAAATGGTGCTACTATAGCGTGAGGTCTACAGCTATGTATCGCCTACCCAGGTGTAGTTTGAGATGTACAAATTGCTTATCGCTAAATTAAATGTATGGAAATGTCATATGCATTAGTAACCGAGCCTAACCTCACGTCATACTATCAGCTAGAGGTAGATCTCATGCTATAGCAGCCCCGACGAAATAGTGATTGCAACGAGCATAAGCGAGGTGCAGTGCTCTAGTCATCCATAGAGTTGCAGTGCTGTAGACAATTTCAGAAAGCAATAGTAACAGTAGACACTAGTAAATAATGTCAAAACCCTGAACTATGCTCAGAGGATATCTACAATGGAAGTCCATTATTCACGCCACGTCTTCGGAAATAGCGGCGCCGGAGTATTTTGGGCCTTGTTTAAACTGACGGAAAGAAGAAATTTTTTTTTTAGTAAGGCGCATAGTTATCCGCTAACAACTGATTTGGTATTTAGTATACATACATCCTTGCAATACTCCGTAAACATAATCACTGGTTTTAGAGTAACTTCGAAGAGCAAATCAGGAACAGCAACGGCAACTTCGTGATGAAAGTTACAGAAAAGTTGAATAAATGGTTGGAAATGATCTGACACAAAAATGTATTTTACGTCCCCTTAGAGGGATACAACTATTGTATCTATGGGAATTAGCACTCCCACAGGGAAAGTCATATTCTTACCTGAGAGCTAGTCATGGCTTTTTTTTTTCTGTTGAAATAATTTTTTTTTTGTTGAGGACCATCTTTTTTCGGTTCACTGCTGTTCTGTTTTTCAGCACCTACTTTTTTCAATTTTCTTTTCTTTTATGAACTTTTTAAATGATTTATATGCACCTCGTACATAGGGCTCACGTTCCCTTAATAAGTCCATACTAAATGGGGCCTTCCTCTCTTCAGAACGTCTTTGTTGCGGAAAGGGAGACTTAAACCCAACAGTAATCTAATTTGCATTTTACTTACCAATGGGCTTTCCATACTTTTTCTCTCCATTGCAAACTATTGCATATTCTGACTTGTTACTTAGCTCTATTTCCAATGACATTTTGGTCATGACGTTTTTTAAATCCTTCTTGCCACCTTGCAATGATTTTCATCGTTGTTTTTTTTTACATGACTAACATAGCGTAAAATAGGACGTTTGTGATCCTTGTTTAAACAAAAGATCCCACTGTCTGTGTAAGGAGTTACTCAAAATGTCTTGAATAATGTTATATTTATTTTAAAACCTGTAGGTGCAGTTCCGAACTATAAGGCGGCCTGAAATATTCTCAGTTAAGTATTTTTTTAGGGAGGAACCTCGTAATTTCATCGAAAATCCAAAGCACTCGGTGTTCGTCGATGCTTATACGAGGGGCTACAGAAAGTAATAAATAAACAGTTTAAACACTTGAAGGTTTTTTGTACGGAAGATGCCTCTGAATTTTTTTTGCATCATACCTTGTATTTAGGAGGTAGATGATGATTGTGCGTAGGAATACGGAAGGAAAAGTAATGTGAATGTGTTATTCAATTGAATTATTTTCGTGAATTATTCAATTTTTGTTTCGTGGTTGCGTGATTGCTATACATTTATACTTTCACTGTTTTTAGTTACACTCTGGTTGGGAGCGTCGAATGCGTTAATTTGCTGATGTGAATTCTACACACACAGACGTATTTTACATGACCTGTGACCTAATAGGTTGTTTCTTATTTGCAGGTTGCCTGACGAGCACGCTGGCTACGATCGTTCTAGTCATTTTTATGAGACAGTCCGGCGTGATGATGTCTGTTCATATAACGGTCCGATGTCCATGGGAGTGGGAATGCGGCGCAATTATCCGCCACCACCTGAGACGGGCGAGTTCGGATCTCGAGGAGGCAGATTGCGCTCCTACGGCCGTGTCCAATACTGCTCCAATCCTCGCGAGCCTATAGACTACAGATGGCAGAGTGCCGCTCCTCCTCCTTCGAATTACAGGTAAATTAATGTGGCCAAAAAATAAGGTTTGCGCGTTAAATTGTCACTTTATTTTAGTGAATCATAACTGCTGAAATTGTAGTTGACAGGCCATATTCGAGTGGATCAGAATATTTGATCCCATTGTTGAAAAATTATTTGTAAAATTTATCGAGAGGCAATTAAAAATTAGCACGAGTCGGTCTTACACAGTATTTATGCTGTAATTGCTGCCACAAGCTGTCCTACTTTGTGTTTAAAAAAATTGTTTGAAATTTTAAAGGTATTTCCATCATTTGGGCCTACAGTACCGATTGTACCACCTTCTGTAATGTATAGCGGAAACCAGTTATAACACAACAGTTTATTTCTCTTTTGCCAAATCTAATCTTTAGACCTTGCGATAAAGCTAAATAACAGAAATCACATTTGCGAATAGTTTTGAAACTCGTGTCAAGGCTGAATGTTTTTATGGGTTGTTTTTATTTTTGTCATAGATTGTCCTGTTCACGAGTCAATAAATTCTGCTTGACTAATGTTCTTTGATAATCACTTATAGCGCCCATGGTATCCCTACTTCGCAGGTACCACCCATCAGATGGGTACGGTGATGACAAGCTTCCCGTGTCCGTACGGCGAGGCTCAGTGCCTCCCTCACCCACCCCGTCACGGTCCAACCACATCCGCGCCTCAAGGGCTGCACAGAACTCCAGCGGGGGCCTGGGGAGCAGCTCTCATCATTCCACGTCCAGCAGCAAGCGTCACCATGCCCCCTCATCCTCCGCCGTCACCAGCCACTCCAGTTCTGATTCTGGATCCTCCAGTCGCAGCAGCAGTACCAGCAGCACCTCGAGCACCACCAGCTCTAGTTCTAGCAGATCTCGGTCCAGATCCTTCAGATCGTCTCGATCGCCGTCCAGATCTCCCGTGTCTCGAGTGCCGAGCTCATCCTTGAACTGTAACTCCTCGTCATCAGGAGGTGGTATCGTCGTCCCATCTTCTTCAGCCGTCTCCTCACACGCCGCCAACGATAAGCGGCCACTAGCTATCTGCGTCCGTAACCTGCCTATTGGATCCACAGGTTTTTAATGATTATTTTTAAAAGCATTACGGTAGCTTGCATTCATTATTTTTAAGTACTTATAACTTAATCTCCCTTGAATTATTAGATGTGAGTATAGTAAACTAAGTTTATTTAAAAAAATTATTTTTTGAATGAAGTATCCTCCTGGTCCTACTGCATTTACCAGGCTTTTTAGTCAAGACTGTGAGATCTGTATATTAGGCTAGATATTCTGTTATAAGTTTTTGGTATTTAATATACTCGTACGTAGCTGGTACGGGAAGTATAAGCCTATATGTATGCTTGCTAAATTCGTTCCACATTGCCATAAAGCGAATTTGAATTCCTGTTTTTTAAACTTGGCCTCAAGTTCGAGGCTCGGATGTAGTGTTCTAGGGTCAATTTACAGTAATTTGGGAGCTCAAACTTGAATGTGATCGATAGATTGACCAATGCTGATTGCCCAAACAATACTGGTCAGTTTAATGAAATTGTATTTGCGTTAAATAAAATCCTCGTCTCTGGTATTTGTACGTTAATATTTAATTAGACGTTGTTAGTATGAATTGATCTGTGTATGGAGTGTAGGAAAATGAATAAATAAGTAAATCGGGATTAAATGCGTCTGTTAGACTAATTAATTAGGCTTTGATGAATTTTAGTGCTTGTCAACTAAAAAACACGCGTTTTACAAACAGCCCACTGATATCTAATCTAAAAGACCAATTGAGCAATGACAGTTATAATATTTTTATTAAATGAAGAGAATGAGTGTCTGTATAATATGTGATCTACGCGCACTTTTGAATTTACAGTAACATGAATCTTGGCTAACTGGGGAATTACAGAGATGTTATAGAATGTTGAATATTTATCTAGACTTGAAATGATTAAATTCTTCCCTTCCTCTGCGATGTAATAAATTTTATTTTCTAAGGTAAGTTTACTATTAACACTTTTAGATCAGCGTACCTACCTGGAGAACATTTCTTCGAGGCTCAGATTCAAATGCGTGATATTTTATGTAGCGAAAAATAGGATGAGTTAGTTCTTATTTATCTTTTCATTTTTTCCATCGTTTATTCTTCGCATTTGCTGTATGGAGTTGAATCAATCGATCAAATAAATTGATCCTCTCTTATGTAATAATGTTCAGTTATGAAATGAGAAACTCTTTATCACAATCCAATGTTCCATTACTTCATGTTATAATCAGATGAGTATATTTTGAAAACTGTATTTTTGAAGGTACATCACAAGCAATCGCAGAAACAAGCTTATAGATCATACACCGTAACGATATTGTTAACAGCAAAATAACACGTTCTTTTTTCGAGCCAAATATTGCTGGAAATAGGGCATAGAGGTAGAAGTGATCAGTTGCTTAATGACTCTCAACTGAAGGCGGATTTGAAAGGGACGGTCAGTTGTAGGAAATTATGCATGAGAGCGGAAATTTTTCATCGAAAATAAAACTTTCAGAACTATCGAGCACAGTGCAGATCCAGAATCTGATTTTACGATAGCTGTGAGGGTTTTGAATAAAAGTAAAATTTTCCAGAAACATCTGTTCGGAGTGACGTGATAAAATAGGTGTGGAATCTGGTGTAAAAAAGAAGTGTTAAAATTGTACTGTTTATTTTTAAATTTTGTATAGTGGTGAATCTGAGGAAATTAATTGCCAACATATAATTTAAAATTGGTGCGTCAAATGCTAGAGTTGAGTGCGGTCAAGAGGTAAACTATTTTGAAGATGAATGGTGTTGTAGTTGTTCGATAAAGGTGTATAATAGGGTTTGTAAAAATGTGAAAGAGAAAGCCAGCCAGTCCGTGTGGGTCGTAAATGTGCAACGAATTCGTGTGAAGGCTTGGATTTTGATCTAGCGTTGACTAGAATATAGTTATGTGCTGGAGAAAATATTTCTATGTAGCAGCAGGAATTTTGATCTAGCGTTGTCTAGAATCTAGTTACGTGCTGGAAAAAATATTTCGATGTTGCAGCAGGAGTTGACCAGCAAGAACTAGCGAGTCTTACAGCTTACTTCACAGATATTGTTACCTCGTGGGAGCGTTAAGATACCGTATTTGGTCTACTTATCTAGCTGTCGTGAATAAATCTACTAAACGTTACAAACCTTTCGATAAATGCAAATGAACATGTACAAAATTTATGCTATCATTTTGTTCGTGTGCTCTGATTGCTAATAAAACCTTTGTTTTGTCAGACATCTCCTTGAAGGACGGCTTATTTCACGACTACAAGAAGCATGGCAAAGTCACCACGGTGCGCATAGTTGGCACTGGCACCGACCGCTACGCTGTCGTCTGCTTCAAAAAGGCCGAGGATGCAGAGAAGGCTCTTCAAGCGTCTCATGATAAACGCTTCTTTGGTGTCAAGATACAGGTATTTTCTATGGCTTGGCGTTGAGATAGTTATAATTTCTGCCGGTACATGTGGAAATACTCTTCTGTGTAGCGAACTAGTAATTTGTAACTCTTCAATTCGTTTAAACATGATTTTCAGCATTTTTGTTTTGTATGATACTAACGTTTTGTTTTGAATTAAATAATTGCGCTTGCATATGGTTTAGGTCAATGTTTAATAAACGACGATTCGCTTCGTCTTTTGAAGCTTGTATTTCTTCCCTTAACGAGTACCTTCAAGAGTTTTATTCGTCAGAGCGAATGAGATTGGTTGTAGGTATAGCTGTTCCTGTCCTCTTCTTTTTTAATCTACTGTTTATATGTGCAGAATATCCTGTGTGGGAAAACGCATTGTGCATAGAGTTATCGTTTTCTTCTTCAGTCTATACTAAACGGTCCATTCTCGTTGCTTTCTTGTCGCTAGGGAGTCTTAAACGCATAATGTTAGTAATAGTCGTTTTTGATGTGGCTAGTGAGTGATAAATATACTAATTCGAGTTTTGAATTCGATGGAGCCTTTGTATGATGGTTTATGTTAATGTTTCTGAAATGTAAAAAAATATTCGTTCAAATGATTTTGAAACAAAACAGTAATATAATATTCATCTTCTTTATAATGGCTTCAACCCAGTAGAATAATTTGTGAAATCTAAGATGGACTAGGTGACTATTTTGATTATAATATCCTACGAGGTATGAACCTTAATTTTTCTGTTCGATGCTATAGGACAAATGTCACGATCTTCGAGTACTGCATGAAAATTTGTGCTGCAATAGAATATTACAAAATGTGAAACTAAAGCCTCTTCATGAATTATGCATTCTTGCCATCGTATTTTCTAGCCTGATGGAAGAAATTTTTTAGGCGCAGTAATACCTTGGTCTACTAAAAAAAGCATTACTCTCTGTAAGTACTTCACTCATCTTCGCAAACATGATTATTGGAGTTGTTACGAGCCACCGTGTTTGTGTTCAAATAGTCTATTATAATTTATATTTCTGTGCCGCTAGGTTGCCCCACACGAAGGTTTGGAGCTAGACGAGAACGAGTACCGCACGTATGACGTAGACCAGGACGAGTATCACCACAAGGCTACCCGCACTCTCTTCATTGGAAACCTGGAGAAGGAAATCACACCTGCGCACTTACGGAGCACCTTCGACCAATTCGGCGAGATAATCGTTAGTGCACATTGCCTCCGTGGTTCTTTGGGTCCTGTATCTCTCTAGCCATATGGATGTTTCAGCATTGTCGTTGCCGAAAACTTGTTTGTTCATTAACATTTGTGTCTTTGGGAATAGATGTGTTGAAATTAGAAGAGATGCCTTCGACCTACGTTTTATCTCGATGTTATGTTTGGGACTAATCACCCTCGACATTTAAGCTCATCATAACCATTAACAATGTTAAAAATTAAAGTGTGGGAACAGTTGAATTGATACAATTTTTGAAGTGATGGAGTGTGAAAGTAACGCTCAAACTAGACACATTACTATTTTCTATTGAAAATCCTCTGTCTCAAGTGCTATTTTCAAAAAAGGTTTTTATCAAGCCTGCTAGCGTTATTACTTCATTTTTTTAGCATAAATGATAATAATTATTACAATTATTATTATCAGTTTGTCTGTGTTTATCTTCAACGGTGAAACCCTGAAGAATGAACTAGTATTTAATATATGGATGAGACTATGGAAACTTTCTTTGTTTTTAAAAATGCTAGTAAAATATTTCAGGATGATAAGAGCTACAGTCTTAGCAGTACGTTGAGGTGTTAGACTTTGAACTGTGAATTTCGTGAGAGGTGAATGAAAAGTGATTAGTTGCTAAAAATGCTTTGAAATGTACGGTTTCAGATAATCATTTTTTTGTGAAATAGAGCACGAAGATCCTCTTATAACAACGGTTGAAATAAATGAAGAAAGAAAAAAAAAGGAACTTTTATGGAACCAACAGCTTTTCTAGAAAGCTGTTGCTGTGCATCATTTGTTCTTAACTTAGCTTGGCTAAGTAACATATTTTGCTCATTTTCTTGCAAGTGACCTTCGTTGCTGTGCTACATCGTTAGGCTAAGAACATCAAGGCAATACTGCACCTCTCAGCAGCTTGTATGTTGCACTAAATTGTCTAATATCGTTGAAGCGCTATGTAATTTTTTATGTGAATGTATTATTGTATTCATTGTAATTTTTAATATCAAATACACCGATGAAACGTTTTTGTAGCGCCTACGGTGGTGAAACGTCCTATTTAATAATAATGTAATTTTCCTTCGCTCAAATTATTGGTTGGAATCTTTCAGCTAATTTGATAAAGCATGATTTACAGTTTAATTTCCTTGTTTAAACGCATTGTATCTACCTTTCAGGAGATCGAGATAAAAAAGCAAAACTTGGCGACTTTCGCGTTCTGTCAGTACGCTGACATCCGAAGCGTAGTCCGTGCAATGCGTGCTATGGATGGGGAGCATTTGGGGGCTAACAGAATAAAGCTTGGATTCGGAAAATGTATGCCTACGCGGTGCGTCTGGCTCGACGGCGTTGTTGATAATGTGAGCGAGAGCTTCTTGCGGGACCAGTTCTCCATCTACGGTACCGTCAGCTACCTCATCATCGACAGGCACAAAGGCCAAGCGCTTGTCTTTTATGAGGCAGTGAGTATGGTTATTTACGTACAATTCAGTTGTTTTACTGATTGAACTTTTCAAATTTTTTTGCTGCTTACCGTGTCGATTTAGAGTAGATCGAACTTATCAGGTCATAATATAATTTCATTGGTAATGCCTAATAAAAAAAACGTTGAAACCATTACTTGGACGTTAACGTAATGAGAGTATTTGAAAAATTTCATCAAATAGCGCTATATATTTTGCTAGTCTGCAATTTCTCTTTTTTGATGAGGAAAGTCTTTGGTTTTTTATTTCAGACTTGTGAAAGAAAAGTTTGTTCCTGAATATCTGTTAGATGTCTGTAGAAACTTGTTTAAGGCTCAAAGTGCACTGCCTGAGTTTAGCTTACGGAAGCACAGAAAGGCTAAGCTGCGTTACGTGTGCCAATCACAAAGCAAACGATCTTCAGAGATGTACCTCATGCAGAGTTTGTCAGGGACTTAGAGACTTAGTATTCGATAGGGACTTAGTTTGTCAGAGACTTAGTATTCGATAATTGGATGATCCAGTAGTGTCAAAATAGTTTTGTTTTAAACTCATTTTTCAAGTTCTCCATATGGGGCAGATACCTTCGAATTAAATAGTAGGTATGTTTACGAATGACGTCATCTCTCGCATGTGTTCAGATCACGAACGGAGGTCTGTCACTATCTGAGTGTGTATGTCATTAATGTTTCGCCCCATTGGTACATTGCAGGAAAAGTACGCGACGATTGCTGTGAGCGAAATGAGAGGTCGTATTCTAATGGGTAAAAAGCTTCAAATTGACTTCGCCTCGAGAGAGTGTGAGGTGGCCTTCTTTGATAACCTCACAAAGCAAGGCTTCAATCTGCCCCCCGAGAGGCCCTGGGAGCGCATCTCAACAAAGTTAGTTTGTGACAGAATGATTGATACTTCCATCTATTGTACTTCCTTGCTTCTTGGATGTATGTGCTAGTTCTGTGTTTAAAAAAACTATTTTCTTGAACGAAGTGAGTCCCATTATTCCTGTGTCGTTCCTTAAACTAATATTTTAGTCTTAATTGAGTTTGAGGAACTTGAAAGAAGTGTTTTTTATTTTTTACAAATTAGCCATGCGTTCAGTCTTGTTCGCTGAAAGACCAAAGGCTCCAGACAGGAAATTTGAGTTCATTGGAAGGCTCATTCTACTTCTATGAATATTTCAATGGTCTGATTTATCTGTGGCTGTAAGAATGTGCAAATAGGTTTTTGTAAGGACTTCAATTTGTGATTTTATTTACACCATCCTGATATAGTTCAATTTGTTGTACAGCTGGTCGCTCTAACGTTTTTAGATGTATTTGCTAATGTGTTTCTTGTAATATCAGTCATATGTGTACTACGTAAAAAATTTACGCATCAACGATTGTGAAAGTTAATGTGACTTGAATGAGTTTATTATGCTCTACACTTCAAAAATATTTTGTCAAGGACACTTCCTGATAAGTTGTGCCCTCTGTATATCACACACAATTGGGCGTCGTTTGTCGTTATTTTTCTTACTGAGCAGTTGCAGGTGCCAAATCTTAGGAAGAGTAGCGTGGCAGCTGAAAAGAGTAGCTAAACAACACATTGGTATTGCTTTAAGGAAATCTAATCTTTTTACCTTTTATAGGGAGCGCGCAAATGGTAGCACGGCGAGCTGTGGGTTAACTAGCAATGGAACGAGCGGCCGCTACGACATGAGTAACCCGACTGGCACACCGACGACAGCGGCAACAGGGACTGCCATCAGCAGCAGTTCTGCGGCTGGTATCGGCAGCGGTCGTTATCCTCGAGTTGCTGGTGCAGTCGAGGTCCACAGCAGCACCGTCGTCAGTTCTAGCCGAAGTCGGCGACTGCAAAATGCTACGTCGTCAACAGCACCGTCCTCCGCCATTGCTTCTTTATCCGTCGCAGTTACTCCCGTCACTTCTTCCGCCACGACCACCACTAGCTCTATAATAGATCACCAGCCCCACTCAACTACAAATGGTGGACCCACGTCTACTTACTCTCCGTACGGGGCTGGTGGCACGTCGTCTGTCTCTGCTGCATCCGCTGGCAGAGGAGGCTTGCCTTCCTCGTCTTCTGCAAGAGGCTCGTATTCTGCGCGCTCCAATCGGGCTAACGCAAGATACGATGGCTTTGATGACTATGGACCCCCAACTGGGTAAGGACTTCTAATAGGAGAGTGTACATAACTATACGAAACGTTCATCTCGGACAATTTACATTTTGTTGGATGTTCATTATAATTTATAATTAAATATTTTGTTAGTGTATTTTTCCAAGATGGTTTAGTCCCGGAAGTGTGAAAGAGGTGTGAAGGAAGAAATTGCTTGCTGCGAGAGTTACTAATAATAGACTGTAGTGTTACGGTTCGACTGGTATTACGGTTATAAATGAAGACACAACTAGAATGGGAGAGATATTAGTTTTTCGTTATTGTTGTGCAGGATGCACACCGGGATGTTGTGTGGAGCTCGACTGTTTATTACTGGATGAAGTTGGCTTAACCTTCGAAATGTATATATTTTTTAATATCACAGACAAAATGTGCGTGATAATTTACAGCACGTGTAGGATTTGTGGGTGGGTGGCTCATTAATGCGAGAGGTTTCATTTAGAAAGTCCTTCGAATATATTATAGCAAAAATAGAAAAATAATTAACATAGCATGATAACGAATAAACATAATTTTTTTATATTAGAGCTAATTTTGCTAAGAATGCTGAGAGATTGTCTTTCCAGGGTTTTATCAGTTTTATACTAAATACCAAAACTTAGCTGTACAAGCAGTTCTCCTCACAACAATATCACGTTGGCTTCTGGTATAGTCTAGCCGTCGAACTACGCCTTAAAAAGCAATTTGTCTCTAATATTTTCAAATGGTACAGTATTTTGCATTTATGGGCAATAACTTCATGTTGTTCTTTTTGCCAAGATTTGTTGGAACGATATTGACTCAATGCATAAACGATTGAAACTAATTCTGACAAAGAAAAAGCTCTCGAATAAAGAATGAAAAAAGACGTAGTCCTGGATAGAAACAATGATGTACACCAAGTATTGGTTCTACTACGGTAGAGATGACCTTTGATTTTGGGTGGATTGTTAAAGAGGGCGTGTAGATAATTAACTTTGACTCCCTTAGGAGATACAATTATTGTATCAATGGGAAGCAGCACTCCGAGGAGGAAGGCGTGTGGTTCCGATCTGAAGGCTGAGTAGGCCTTTTATTGAAAAACTTTCTATTTTATAACTGACTTTTTTCTGTTCATTGTTGTCGTTTTTAGCACCTATTACGACTACTGTCTTCTTCAGATTCCATCTTGTTTCATAAACTTCCCAACTTGCTTTTTCTAAGCGCAGAGTACTTCGTGTGGGAAAATACTTCGGTGCATTGATTCTCCGTTTAGTTCTATACTAAATGGGGCCTTTTTCCTTCCTCTTTTTGGAACACTTTTTTGGGGCTAGGGAGGATTAACCTTACTTATCTTACGTTAATTTTTAATCATTTTAAATTATGCTTGTATTTTATTTCAGGAGGAGCTATGACGAATATAGTCAAGGAAGCGAAGCATCGTACGAGGATAGCTACGAACGAGAGCTACGTGAATACGCTGGCAGTAGATACGATACTGCCAACTCAGCTGCTAGACGGGGTAGCCGCACTACTACAGTTTCACCCCAGCCTTCTTCTGCGGCGGCGGCGGCTGCTGCTGTTGCTGCTGCTGCTGCTCTCACGAATTGTAGCAGTACTGGTACTCCGACCACTACAGTTTCAACAACTGCTACAGTTGCTACTACTGTTGCTAGTCCTTCGAATCGCGTTCCAGCGTCGTCTTCATACTCACAGTATGATGACTATGCTTCATCGCGTTCATCCTCTCATGTAGTCAACTACGATGGTTCAGGCTGTTACTCTCCGTCAAGCGTATCCTCTCCTCCTTCTCGCTCCGTCAAAAATCGACTCGCCTCACGCTCTCCTGCTGCTTCCCTGGCCACGTCACCCTCTAGGGAGGTGACACTCATTGACGACAGAGCTCTTCCTGACCCTAGAAAGAGAAGGCCTATCGATCTGAAAGACCTTGTAGTGAGAGTTAGTGAGAGGAGACCACCTCTTGAGTCTCCGGTTCGATCTCTAGGGCGCGCAATCGAATCTCCGGCCAGCGGTTGTCACAGAGAACTCTACGATCCAAGATTGGTTATTAAAAGAGATGAAGCTCAGAGCTCATCTGGCGATGAACGAAGCGATATTACGGAGTCTCGATCGAGCAAGAAGATGCGGTATGACTCTGCTTACGACAAATCACACGTGCTCAAAAGAATGCTTGATAGTAGCGACTGTAGCAGAGAACCTCTTTGCTTCCGACGGCCTCATGATGCAAGGAAAACATCTGAGTCATCTGCTCCCAAGTACAGACGAGAAGAACGGTCACCTCAAGTAGACCCACGCGGCAGGAGGCTTGACGATGAAACTTGGAAAAATAGAGATATTGGCAGTCAGAGTGGTGACAACTTTGAATGCATGAGCGACTCGAGCGCTCCTGGCACTCCAGTCAGGGATGAACGGGACGAGTGCTTGCCTAGCAGTAGTACTGGCGGTGCGGCTACTGCAGCACCTTCATCACATCACCGACACCACATCCATCACCAGCACCCTTACCATCAGCAGTTGCACCGAGATCGGAATACCTCCTCTATGCCAATGTTTCTACCTCTTCCTCGCTTTGCTCAGCAGTTGCGTAGCAGTCAAATGTCACCTCTTGCTTCTTTTGCTCCGAACTCGCCTAAATGCCGTCTCGTACGTTCACCTTTATCATCGAGTAGTAGCAGCAGCAGCAGTAGTTGCAGTGAGAGTAGTGTGAGTAAAGCTGCAAGCCTCACGGTGGATACATTTCCTGCCTTGGATGAGGATTCGACAATTCTGGCAGATACTCCCGTATCTCCTGGACCCACTGCTCATCCATCCGATTCGGAAGATTCACCTCTTGCTACAAATAAGCAAGGGGCCGCACTTGAAGAGCGGATCAGGGCTTTAGATGTGAAGTATGAAAAGTGGGGTAACGCTCGAGTAAATAATTCTCTTGAGAATGTGAGAGATAAAGTAGCCATCCCAAGTAGAAAATTCCCAGTAGACTTGGAAGCGTTACGATCGACGCCGTCAGCTATTTTCAAATCTGTGCTCTCTAGACGAAGTATATTTGACGAGGATGGTGAAAGATTGGAAAATATAGAGGAAAAATATGAACCTAAAGCGTTTGTGTCACTAAGCAAAAACAGAACTACCGCGACCATAACTAATATTTTAAGCACTACTTACAGTACGAGTAAGGCATCGTTTGGCACAAGTAAGAGCTGCAACTTCAGTGCCGCTAATACCTCTTCAACGAGTACTACAAGTAGCGTGAATTCCTCTTTACAAAGCTCCTTATCCCAGTTACCGTCCAAAAGTGAGACTGCTACCGTTAGCAGTATCAGCAGAACTTCTCCTTCTACGGTTGTACGCAGTTCAAGTACTTCATGCACAATCGTTACTACAACGTCTAGAACCATCAAGGTCACAGCTGCCTCACAAGTTATAACTAGCGTATCGGGGAGCACCAAGAGCTCTATTTCAGCAATGGCCTTGCGTACATCGCCCTTGAGATCACTTAGTTCTCCGGTAACTCCTCCCGTCACTATTGCGGACATCATTGCTGCCACAACGCTTCCAGTTCCTGCTGCTACTCCTATCAACAGTCTTCCTGGCTTTCGACCCTCTATATTCGACATGGCATCTGGCCATAATAATAACAATTCTGAAAACAGAGCATCTTTTATATCGTCTCCTCGTAGCTCTCCAGGACCAGTAGCTGTTAAATCCAGCGGCAGTTCCTCACCAATGACGCGAAGGGACTCGTCATCGTCCTCGTCGTCTTTCCAACTATGCAAAACGATCTCTTCTAATAATTTGGTTAAAAGCGTGTACAGCCCTACAGAGAGTCCTGACTACAACGGTGCGCTACCTGTGTCTCCTATGCCTGCCAGCCCGGCGGCTACTACACCTGCCGCCGCGAGTGTCACGCAGGCTGCCACGCAGGGCTTCGATCAGCTCGCTTCTCCAAGCAGTCATTTTGGTAGCGTGTCCTCAATGTCGCCGGCCAGCACGACCGACAACCATACGTCTATTCGAAAGAACAGCGGCTCTCCTCCTAGAACCAAGGACGATTTTATAACATCTTATGCTGATCCTGAAACTAAAAGTGTTTGTGTTACGTCGTCCGACTGTTCCATTGAAACAAGCAGCAAATCATTCGAACTTTATGACAGAGAAATTTCTAGGTCTGATGACTCAACTTTACTGGCTGTTAGTAAAGACAGAGAGCCACTACCTTTGTCAAATACCAGCAAAACAGAAGTATTTTCTTCTAAAGAAAGAGGTACTGTAAAAGAACCTCGAAATGAAGACTCCATTGACCAACTGTCAGCGAACCTCGCGTCTCCGTCCAAGTCACCTAAAGGCAAAATTGGTGCAAATTTTTTAAGTAATAAATCGAAATCATTTGCGACGAGCAAAAAGCTGGACTCGTCTCAGGACTCCAATAACGAGGTACAAGTAGTGACATCAGAAGACAATGATGAAACTGAAGAAGTTGTGTCGACTAGTTGGAGCACTCGCTCACAGGATGAAGTATCTGAACTATCAACTTCATCGAAAAAGAGGAGACTTGCCTCAGGAGACGGAGACACTAAAGTGACCTCTTCAGACAATGGAGCTCGGGTTAAGCAGCACAAGGAGATACATTGTTATCAACATTCAAAGAAGATGAAGTTGAGCTCACCTGGCAAATCCGATACCACTACTGCTACTACTGTTGCTCCACTCAGTCATTCAACGACAGACGATCAAGATCCACCCAAGGATGATTTAATTACCATTGATAACCTGAAATACGAACATAAACATTTGGATAAGGTCAAAAATCAATTGAATGCTGGTTTGTCGAAATCTGTTAACAAGAAAAGAAATGCGTTCAAAGACCGTTCAGACTCGCGAAAATTGGATAAACGAGACAAAAAGAAAGAAAGAACAGATCATGAAGAAAAGGATAGACCAGACGAAAAATCGCACAGAAACCGTGAACGTACTCTTTCTGGGCGCAGCAATGAAAGAAAAAGGACAGACAGTCTTGGATACTCTCCTAAACCCGAGAGCATGTGTTCACCAAAAACGGAAAGTATGATGAGTTCTCCCAGGCCTGAAAGTCTCATTTCTCCAAAGGTTGAACTTATGGCTTCCCCAAAAGCTGAAGTGAAAGAAGAGTCTATAATGGACAGTGTCACTGATGACTCTTTCGAGAAGAA
The DNA here is from genome assembly GCA_014220935.1 of Platorchestia sp. MABIK. Lineage (NCBI taxonomy): Eukaryota > Metazoa > Arthropoda > Malacostraca > Amphipoda > Talitridae > Platorchestia > Platorchestia sp. MABIK. Next base: position 31,483 of record JACJUY010001679.1, on the reverse strand, counting down.
GGACGGTGTTCATCGAGCGATAGTAGACAATATCAAAAGAGAACGCAAATTTAGTGCTGACTGCAAGAAGACAGACTTGCAGAAAATATCTACTCATGAGAAAGAGGAAAGTGGGTACTGTGAAAAGCCATCGAGGGAACCTAAGGAAGAGGACGTTAAACCGCCAAAAGAAATTAAACCGGAAGATAAAGATACTAAACACAATGCACCGTCACCCACTCTTATAAGGAAACAGCTGGAAGGGCCTGACTCAATTGTAGAAGAACCAATTCACAAGGAAGGGGATGTCAAGAGACGATACTCAGAAGACCTTCAGTGTAGGGAGCAAAAAGATCGGTATAGAGAAAGAAGCAAGAAGAATAAACTGAAGACAAAACATAGTAGCATATCAAGTACAGACGGAAATGAAAAATTGAAGTTTGGTAAGATATCCGTTCCTGCCGATAAGGGCACGAGTAAGGAAGACCGCGGTAGTGGCAGCAGACATGGTAGTGGACATCGAGGAGGAGGAGACGACAAGCGCTCTCGCAAGAGCAAATACAGCGAGTCGTCCTCCAACTCGAGCGGCAGCAGAAATGAGAAACGGGAGAGACGGGAATCGAGTAGCAGTGTTTTGAGCACTTTATCTCACGATGAAAAAACTTCATCTTCCTCTCCAGCACGACCTGGCGAAATTGCAGAACAGCAGACGTCGTTTGTCATCTCTTTTGACGTACGAAGCAGCAGCTCGTTAGCTGCGCGGCGACGTTCTACAGAAGGGACTGAGAGCACAAAGGATCTCTCGCTTGTCCCTGTTCGAAGGAAGCACGATTCCGGCAAGGTTGATAAAGTGGTAGACTTCAATGAACACCGCTCAAAAAGAGAGCCAGACTTCACGAGCAAACAACTCGTTAACAAACATGATTCGAAGAGAAACAATTATCATTCGCGAACTAAAGACGAATGTCACGAGGGGAGCATTAATCCACCAGCTTCTGGCCGTCATGCATCATGTGATGCTGCTATCACTGAGACGTCTGACGATGATTCTCTGAAAGTTTTGAACTTGTCTGCCTCATCTAGCAATAGCAGCAATAAGCCAAAACAAACTTTGCGCAATTCTGGTTCTTCGAAGTCCAAGCATAAAAAGCGTCTCATGTCTAAGGATAGTCTTGCTCGGTCTGATTCTGAGTCGGATGAGCTGGTGAGCTCTAGTCAGTCATCTGACGAGGACAATGACCATCAGAAAAATGCCTCGCTGTTTCAAGAGCCTGTCTTTGATAATTGCTTTGACATGTACGATAAGGTAAAGTCTAGGCATCTCAAGTTAGAACAAAAAAAGAGAGAACAAGAGAGGCTCAAGGAGGAAGCGAAGCAGAAATCTTTGATGCAGCACAAACAGAAACAACGCAACAAAAAGAAGAAACTAGCTTTGCTTGCAACTTCGTCAGGTGCTGCAGAGTCTGATTCTGACACCAACGAAGACGTGGTCAACAACAAGCGCGTGAACCCTCGGATGGTAGCAAGCAGCACAGACGATGACAGACCGTCTATCGCTCATGTGTCGTCAGACGAGTCGGATGCTGGGCCGAGGTCGTCGCCTACTACTGGGTTACGAAAACCCTCGCTGTCCAAAAGAAAACGAAATAGCAGTAGTAGCAGCAGCAACAACAACAGGAGTAAGAAAAATAGCGGTGACACAAAGCCGTCATCCAATTCTGTTAAGGGACTCGTCGTTTCCGATATATCTTCGGAGGAGGATATTACAGGAAAATCCGAAGACATGTCGGATTACGACGTAATTCCTTGCAAAAAATTACTCAACAAACCTGTTGCTGCTGATGATGATAAGCATGAAACGGCTAAGAAACCTCCTCGACCTGCATTAACAGCGTGTCATATCAAAACTTCAACTGACTCAGACCGTGGTAAAACTGACCGCATTCATTCGTACTCTGAAGAAGTTTTTCACTCTGATGACAGTGATACTCCTGTTATTGAAGAGATTAAACCCTGTAAACCTAAGAGCAAAGCTGAAGCTGCTGAAATAAGCATTCTAGCGACCAATACTTGCCGTTGGGATCATTCTAACAAAACAAAACTTGCTAGCAAAGAACGAATACGTAGAGACTGTCGAATGGAAGCCATTTTTGGCGTTATGTCAGACGATAGTGATGCAAGCACGACTAGCCCTTCGGTTACGCCATGCAAGTCACCGCGCAATGTTTCAGTGACAACACCACCTAGTGGGAAGAAAAGCACATTATCTCGCGCATTCAACTCACCCCGAGATGTTCCAACATCGCCTCCTGGTCTCATACATCCAATTTCCTATTTTGATTCTGAAGATGACCTGAAAGCAGATGGTGTCAGTTACAATTCCACTGATAAGCCCAGTGAAGAAGATGCGCCAAAAATTATCAATGAAATTGTGAACGAAAACACCAAAAAGTCAATGCGTCGCAAAACAGTCGTCACAGCCACTGCAGAAGTTCTTGAAGACACAAGACTGGCGTCGGACTCTGGAAAAGGCAGCAGTGGTGTTGGAAGCAGTAGCTCGAGCACAAGCAGCACGGGTAGCACTGCTGATGATCTCATACTGTACCATCCTCCGCCTGTCGAGGCAGTAAAAGAAGAGAAAGAGAATATCGTCGAAAATCACGAGGGTGAACTCTTTCGGTATTCTGACGATGACCTTATCTTGGATTCAGATAATCGAGAGCCTGTACGTAAAGACAAAAAGAAGAAAAAGAAGCATAAGGATCGAGATACTACTAGGTCTCGTCACCGTAGTCGCAGCAAGCTCTTGGCTTCTGAGCAACTTGACGTCACCAGTGAAGTCAATTCTCAAATTGTAATGGCAACAAGCATAGACAATAATGCCTCTTGCAAATCTCCCTTGCAAATTATTCAAACTTCATCAGCTAATATTTGTTCATATAATCAAGGCAAGTCGCCTTCTCATGCTGTTCCGCACTCACCCTCACGCAGCAACAAGAATCGTCAATCCAACTCTCCGATTGTGGGGCCATCTTGTGACAAGAAGAGGAGTTTCTCAGGCCTTGGAAGCCCTTCGACCATCAAGTACTTCGGTAGCGCTGGTACCTTAGAAGGAGGCATTAACCAACCGTCTCGATCGCGGTCTCGTGACTCTCGGAGCTCATACGAACAAAATGAGACCGAGATCGAGCCGGCGTTGGATATGCCTCTCATTAAGACTGACTCGGATGATGAAGTATTAATCACAAATGGAGATGATATGAAGAGTATAACCTCAAATTCCGCTCACAGTCCTTCCTCACCTCGACCCGATGAGCCTACTGTTCTCTACGAGCGTGAAATTGGGGACGAAAGTAAAGACCCACCGTCATGCGATACCGAGTCGAAAACTATTAATACGACTAAGGCTTCTCGAAGTGTCATTTCTCAAGAAGAAACCCTTAATGCTGTTGCTGGGCTCCTAGCGTCTTATGATGAATATGCAGAGCATGCTAGAAACTCTGACCAAGAGGACGACAATTTAATGGCATCTGAAGCTAACAGCGTTGTAGAAGAAGATTCTCAGGAGGCACAAACGGCAGCTCAGATGTTACAGTCTGAGATGCCCGAAGATGTAGAGCGCGAACCTGAAGAACAAAGAAGGGAGGACGCGAATTGGAATGCTACTGTATCGACTTCAGGAAGCGTGGCTGTCAGTTCTACCGAGTCGGTAGCACGCGCTGAAAGAGAACCCGGAGTGGAGTCGTCGTTAGACAGCTCTTCGTCAAGATCAAGAGCTCAGCCGGTAGAAGAAGAAATCTGTGGTGGAGTGAAAAAGGAAGTCGCTCCGACTGTGGCGTCAGAGATTCCCGAAGACTCTGATGATGTACTTGTAACTCATACTAGCGGTACGAGTTGTTTTGATGCTTCACAAGAAAAAGAAACAACTCCTTGCGACTCGGTTGCATTCCCCGACAGTCCGACATCGGTTCAGTCGGAGCCAGCTTTACAAATAGACGAGGATCACCTCGAGACGCTAGACGAGCTCCACTCATCTGTTGCTACTCAGAAATCTCGTGATGCATTGCCAAACTCAGAAGTAAAAATAATTCCTAATACAGAGGTGAAGCCTGTTCCAGTGGCTGAAAATAGTGATCAACCCACTCCACCTCAAACCCCGTGGGTAGATGACAGTGCTACAAGTTTGGATGGTCCATTACGTCAGAAAGAAATTAGCGAGGATAACGCGCTCAAAGACAGTAGAGAAGAAAAAGTACAAGAGAGAGAACAAGATGAGATGAAAGAAGAAAACCAGAAAAGTTCATCTCCAGTGTGCATACCTGTCAACAAGGATGCTCCATCGATTCCAAGCGTTGATCAGCCTTCTGTTAATGCTTCGGATAGCAGTGAAGTTTTGCCTTCTGTGTGTAGTAAGACCCTGGAGAATACCGAATCTTCGACTTGCTCGAGTGATGAGACATCACCAGGAGACTTTGCCTTGCCCAAATTGGATGCATCGCCTTCAAGCGACTTGCCAACTGATGAAACCAAGGAACACGAAGATTCGCATGCCTGTTCGGTGCAAAGTCAAACACTTTCTACTGAAGCTCAGGAATCCCCTAAGGAACCTAAGTTGGAGGATGATAAGTCTTCTCTATCACCCTTGGAAGACGACATTGTGCCTGGATCGCCGTTTAAAACGGAAATTGAGGCGTCTCTTTGCGAAACGCCAAAAGTTGACTCGTCTCTCTCTGCTAACGAGACTAAATCCTCATTTGACGTGAAGGATGAGCTAAAAACTGATGAGAAACCATTTATGAAGGCTGAAGACACTGAGGATTCCATCGATGAGAGCAAGTCAGTTTCAAACCTTGTTTCTGAAGCTACTTCAACGTGTGAAACTAGTTACGAAACACGACCTCTGAAAGGTGAAAATGAGACCGAAGACAAGTCCAAGGTCCTTCCCGAAGTCACAACTATAAATGACGAAGGTTCATCAACTGAAATTCAACCTGAAAAAATCCTCGAAACTCAAATTACGTCAATTTCAATAGACAACAGCGTTGGTGAGGAAAGTGTTGATGATGAAAACGCTGCTGATAGTGCTTTAGTTGATAGTAACAACAGCAGTGTCAGTGAAGTATCTGCCCCTGTGCAGTCCCCTCGTGGGAGGGGAGGCCGTGGACGTTGCAGGCGAGGGGGCAGAGGAAGATCAGCTTCGTTTACTAGTGATGGCAAAGACGATAAATGCGTTGCTCAACAAACTACCCCACGGAACAAATCGCGCAGCCGTTCTCGTCCAACCAAGGAAGAACAACAGGACGTCTCAAAGCTCGTTAACAACTTACAAGAGCCAAGACGAAGCTCACGACCCAAACGAGTGCGGCGCCATCCTGATATGGTGGACCACGACGAGAGTAGCGGCAGACGTCGTAGAGGGATGCGTGGCGTGCGGGGCAACCTAAGGCCATCTGCAGCTTCTACTACTTTAGACGTATTTGAGTTCCATGAGAGCGACGATGACACAGCTCTTGCAGTTAACAAGGCTGGAAAGAAAGATGCTTCTATTCCGGCGACGCAAGTGAAATCACCCGCCAAAGAAACAAGTAATGAAGAAGATTCCCGCGTAGGTTCCAGCACTAATGTTCGTAAATCACGCCGATTACTCGAGAAGGTTGCTGAAGATGAAGATTCAAACAATGAAAACGAAAATACAACTGCTCCTTCAACTGGAGTTGTGCCTCCACTCACAATTCCGACTTCTGCAATTAGATATAAAGGTAAAGAATCATCAGCGCAACAACGAAGAGGAGTACGAGGAGGTCGAAGTAACCTGGCCACTTTCGTTGCAAATGTATCTTCTCTCAAAGAGATTCCACCTTCTCTCAGCCTTCCAGAAACTTCAGTGATTACCTTGAACTCACCTAAGCCTTCAATTTCTGATACATTGTCTCCAATCACTCCAATATCAGCTACGAATACAATGCCGTCTCTAAGTGAGCAGCAACCTGGGATGTCAACTGCAAAAACCGTTCCCGTTGTACGAGTTATCAGTTCAACTAGCTCGTCTCCTCTACCAATATCGCACATTTCTTCAATGTCCGTCGCAGGAGCGCCCACCGTCATCACCTCAGCCACCATCACTACTACTTCCACTACAGTTAGCTCTCCAGTTATCAACTTTAGGTCTTCTACCCAAAAGGAGTCAGATCCAACTCCTCTTGTGGATCCCGTTACCGGCCACCTAACTCCAATGACAATGGTCAAGGAAGGGCAGTACATTCCTGTTAGTGGTGACGTACCTTCATCTTCTCCTGTTGCTTTCATTTCTCTCCCACAGAAGAGGCCGCCACCAAAAAGTATTCCAGCTGCTGTTACTACTTTAGCATTTAATTCTACACAAAATTTGAAAACTCAAACAGTGTCATCAGCAAGTGGAGCGCATCAGAATATGGTCCCTAGTACATTGATTAGTACAACGTCGGGAACGCAATTAAGTGCAGTAGCTGCTCCTGGTTTACAACTGAACACTGCAGCAAGTGCTCCTAAAAGCATGCAGGTGGTGAGTAGCTTGAAACCCGCTCAGTTGGTACCATCGCCTTTTCCTCAACAGAGTAACGTAGTTTTGCCTTCTGTTACTCAATCTAGCGCGACGACGGTAATACTCCCTTCGCACGCTGTTGCAAAGACAGCCGCAATAGTCGGGACCCACCAGCTTACGCAGAAGCCTTCAGTATTCATCAGCACCACCGCTGCCAAGATGAACTCGGGAGGGTTGCAAACTGGCGGCGCTGCACTTATGGTCAACGCTGCTTCCCGATGTGGAATGACAATGACTCACTCGTCGCGGCCTTCGACCTTAGTAGTAACGCAGCCTCCACAGGTTGCATCAGCTCCTATTATAGTGAATCCAATTAACAGAGAAGACCGGGTTGTCAGTCACACGCCTCGGCATGGAGGCGCTATTTTGGCGAGTCATTCTGCTCTCATGGCCCGAGGTGAACTAGTTGTCACTCCGCGTCCAAAGAACATAATTGTGCGTGCTGCTGCGGATCCTATTAGTTCTGGGGCTTCCGTGGCTACTTCTCACCCTGCACAGCAACATTTCATATCCGCTCCTGGGAGCGGAGTAAACTTAGTACGGACTTCTAGTGGACTGTTGCCCAATAGACCTGAGCTGGTAATCTGTCCGAGTGTGAAATCGAGCTCGGTATCGCGCAACGCGGTTGCACATAATACCCTTCCTCCTTCGGCGTCTCAGACCACCATATTCCAGTTGACGCCAGGTGGCCACCCTGCAAAGGTAGTTACCTCTGGTGCTCTCAAGCCAGTTCAAGCTTTTGTTCATCGCATCGGCGTTTCTAATCAGTCTCCTGTAAGTCTAAGCCCAAGTATTACAGTGACAAGTGTGGCCTCTTCTCGGCAGCAACCTCATGCGCAGCCAGGGGTGCCTCAGATCAGCTGCGCGCCAGCACTGCGTCCTTCAGCTCCTATACAGCACGGTGTCCGCAGAGGGGAGGTTAGCGTCGAGGTGGTCAGACAGGTGCCGTCTAGCGCTTCGCCTCGCGCTGTTGAATCTCCAGTTGTGAGTACAGCAACTGGCGCTGTATCTATGAACAAAGTGAGCGTGGGCGCGGTGAGTCCGAGTGGAGGAACCATCAGACGTTCATCTTTCCAGTCAGTCGTACCCTCTCCTCTAATGCAACAGCAGCAACACTTGCTGACAAGTGGTCGACCGTCTCCTCAACCCAGCACTCCGGTGCACCACCCTTCCCCTCAACCAGCTCATGTGCAGCCATCTCCACAAGCGTCGCCACACCTGCTACATCAACCCTCTCCTCAGGCTTCTCCTCAACCTGTTTTACTACATCAGCCTGCTGCACCACAGCCTCAACAGCAACAACAGCTAGTGTCTATTGGTGGCCAATTGCATCAGGTGGTAACGACTACCGTTGGAGGGGCAGCAACATCGGTGCTTGTTCATCCTCCTGGTCAGCAAGTGATGAACGTGGCGACAGGAGCCAATGTAATCGTTAGTCGCGGAGAGCTTGAATCCATTGCAAGGACCGTGACCACTGGTGTACAACAACCTGCATCATTATCTATTGCTGTATCTTCGAGTCATCCACCACCGGCTCATCTCAATAAGAATAGACCTCCTCTGGATTCAGACCCTTCCTTGCAACCTTTCGATATGGTGAGTTAACTAGGGTAAACTGCGGAAATCGGAGTACCTTTACTCGCTCAGAGACCTAATATTTTAGAAATAATGAATTTGGTTTTGGTATACAAGCAGCAATTGCTGGCCGATATTTATTGATTCAAACTCACTTCAATTGTAATTCTATATTTTGATTCCTCTCAGAGGGAGACAACTAATGTTTATTGAAATAAGCGCTACTAGGGGAAGATGCGATGTCTCGAGCTGAAGGTTTGGTAGGCATTTTTCGTTAAAATAGAATAGTTTTTCTTGTTACATGATGTCTCTTCCTTTCAAAAAATCTTTTTCTTGTGATGTCTCTTTCATAAACCTCTTTCAACCATGGTGCTTCCATGTACAGAATGTGGGGACACGCCTCGTGCATAAATTCCTCGTTCCCTTCATTCCACCCTAAATTGTGCTTACATACTTCCTCATTTGAGAGCTCCTTTGTTGTTAAGACGGCTAAAGCTAAAAATCTTATCTAATCGAAATTTCTATCTTTGACCTATGATGCGTTTGATATGGATTCACTTTTGCAAGATACTTTTACCACTCGTCCTAAAACTGTTAGTCATGTTCATCAAAAATTTGAAATTTTCCTTAGAACTGATTGTAAGCCTGTTTTTATCGGTATATGAAATGAATTTCCCGGTTATAAATGTAAATATATTGTTTCTTCTTTTTTGCAGTCCCTTGCACCTCCGCTATATCGTGGGGGATACTACGTACAGGACCCTCATAGACCAATATATAGTAAGTTGAATTGAATTAGAATCATTGATAATATTGAATTGGTTTTTTGTTATATTGTTATAACTCTGAAAAATATACCGTTAGATTTGTTTCAGACGAATGAAATTTAGTACCATTCTAAAATATTGTGAACTTTTTTGATTACGGTTTGGTGTTCAATGTTTGTATTTAAAAAGAAGCGCAAACTACAGAGTTTTTTGACATTCGCCTGCACACCAATTTTTCTATGAGTAACTTTCTTAATTTACTTTGTCTGTTGACGGAGTGGGACTGTTTATGAGTTATTTTCATGAGATACATTTTTTAGTTACAGAATGCTTGTCCTAAAGCCCGTTTCCATCTAGGGTCAGATCTACATTATCAGTGTCGAAATATTTTCTTTGAAATTATCAATGCATGGGTTGTACTTCTAGAATTTTTTGAGTTTCTGGTCTGATACGTGAAATGTGGTGACTGAGCAGCAGGTGCTGGAGCGGTATTGGACATGAAGATGGAAGGTGGAGGTGACAAAGGTCAGGAACAGCAACAACAGCCGGTGGCACAGTCGCATGTAGTGCTAGCACAACATGGTGCTGCACCGCATCTGCTCCCTGCCCATCACGACCGAACCACGGAGTCACCTAAGGTTTGTTTTTGTTTAACAACACGGATATTGAGGCATAGTGAAAGGATTAATTATCAACTGTTAGCATGAAATTACCAATTGCTGTTGATACTGTATTTCATAGTTGTGTATCGTTTCGTTTTTTAGTTTATCGCTTATGTATATTTTGTCTCAGAAAGACAGTGCAGAAATAGTTTCTCTTATCAATGGTACAAGTCTCTTGAGAAAATCTATCGAAAATCTTCATCGGGAACTTTTTTTTATTTCTAAATTTATGCCTAACTAGCAAAAAGTAAAGTTAAGTCTTTAATTCAGCCTGTATTGGTTTTTCAAGTATTTAATTTTGTGAGAGCACATGTCGAAGAAATGTTTGCGTGTAAAGTTCTTATTCAACAGTGGTATACGAAATGTTGAAGTTTGAAATTTTAATACGTCCACTGTAAATCAAATATTTTATTTATCTTTTGTAAACATAAGTTTATCGATTTTACACATTTTTAACCAACATATATTTTCTTTTCCGTAATTCGCTTCTTGAAATAATGCTTCTTGTAATACTTCAGCATCTAAATGTAGTTTTTGTTTAAGATTCAGCATGCATTCTTCAATCAAGAGCTACGTATCACTACCAAATATTTATAACCGGTAGTATGGGCCAAGTTTATCATGACGAATTAATTAGCAGTTTGAGTGAGGTCTGGCACTTTTTTTGTACAGGCAATGATGTTCAACGGTGAGCGATATTACGGGATTTACCGCGGGCACGCTGTGCCCCCTACGGAAGCTAGCAGGCCTCCTCCCGCTGAAAGAACGACGTCTACCCCCGTTAGTGGAGACCTGCTACGCACTTCAGCTTCACCCTACCCTCCTCCTTCCGGCGGCAACGTAGAGCAGAGAGTAGCAGCTCCTCATTACGCCAGTCCTGGCAGTGCTTTGCATCACGACTCGGCAACTGTTGCCTCAGTTGTGCCCTTTAGTCATCCACTTGAAGTAAGAATTCTTTAGCGTTAAAGGCTCTAAAATTCTATTTTACTTTAAGATGAGAGCTAGCTATACACAAAGATGATGGATTGAGTGAACTAAAACACAAAAGCGGAACATAAAAAACATGGCGTATCACAATCAGTAGTAGTTTTGAGTTCCTATTGAGCTAGGGGTGAGGGCAGACAAAATATTTCGTTCTTCATTAATGTACCTTGACAATTTTGAATTTGTATAGAAGCATTTACGAGAACCTGCTGTAGATTGAGCATCATTCATGAAACAAAAGTATTCTTTTTTTCTCTCTCTATGGGAAGTTGAGGTACTGCACTTCTGACTTCAAGCAAAACTGCGAAAACAGTTATTCCAAATTTTGATGTTTAGCTTGGGGCTTACTGCGCAAGACGAGCGATGTACGTTCTGAAAATGATGTCGCTAAAACTGATTTAAACTTAAGCAACTAGTGTACTCTTGGTAAGGGTATATGGAGCCCGCACGAAAATTGAGCGCTTTTTTTTTATTGAGCGTAATTTTTACTGGGAGTGTTGGTCAACACATTTAAAGACTCATCTTTCACTCAGTAATTTATTTTGGTTTAATTGTTATTTTTACTCCTGATAGTCAGTGCATGGTTTGATGCAGGAATTTGTGGCGAGTGATAGACCTGGAAGGAACCTCATTGATGCAATCGCACCACTTAAATGTGATCCTTTCTGATTCAACGTGATAGGTTGCTTTCTTTTGCGAAATGGGCTCCCTGGCATAACAACGCCAGGGGAATCTCAGCAATCCGTTATGGGAAAATCTTTTGTTTATTTTCGTTTGTTCTATTGTAGAGGCGTTGCTGTACAATTTTGGCTACCTCCAACGCTAATGTTTGTACGGATTTGTGCGTTTTGTCCGATTTAGTTAGGTGAAATTTGTTTTCTTGTAAGTTTTCTATTTTTGCACGTACGAATGCCATACCGTATTATTTAATGAAATTCCCCCTGCGGTTTCTTAATTTGCGTTTATCAAGTGCACGACTGTTCAGTAAAGAAATTTGGCTAAATATCTGCTAAGTTGTCATTTATGATAATTTGTCCACAGAAATACCCTATATTCTGGGGAGGAACTTTTGGCCTCAAGAACGACCAGGCCAAAGTGCAGATGCATTTCGTGTCTGGCTCTATGGAGGTGGCCCGCGGAGCTCTGCCAAGCCACACAGCCGACTCGACCACTCTGCGAATATCACAAAGGATGAGGCTAGAGCCCCTCCAGCTAGACGGAGTTGCTCGAAAGATGCAGGTATGATAATTTAGTTGAGCGTTATCATTCCTATACTTTCAGGGGCTTATTTTTGTAGTCTCGTCGCTTCTCAATGATTACCTTTTTACAAGTTAATACACTGAAGCGCATATTTAAACTCTCTGAATGATAACATTATCTAGCGCCTGTGGAGCTAATCTATGATGATACACTGACTTTTTCTCTTTTTGCTTTTTTGAATATATGTGTCAGTGGTGATCAGAAGATGTTGAGAACTTTTCTAGTTTGCCACCAGAACGACTTTAGAACTGGGTAACAATAGTTCAGTGTGTGCCGAGAAGACTTCTTTGAGTACGACTGTTCTGTCGAGTTTAATGGCATAGTACGTAGTACTCGATCGATCCTGATCAATCAAAGTGACCACGTAAGAACAGTGAGAGTAGACGAAAGACATTTTAGAAAGTATTGGAAATTCGTTGTCATGAATACTTTTAGAAGTAGAATCATCGGTGCTCGTGGGACGCTCTTTCTCAAATTGAATTGTCTTGACAAGGCGTACAAGATTTAGGATCATCTCATTTTAATTCTGAGTGATTTCATTGACCGTTCTTATTTGTCTTGCAGCAAAAAGGGGAACACTCGGTGCTTGTGGCTCTGCCTTTTGGCGTGGACGAGATCGACTCAATGAGTCAGCACAGAGCTCTCGTGAACGGTTTCATCAGTTACCTTGGAGGCAAGCAGGCTGCTGGCATCGTCAACGTTTTGGCGCCTGGGGCACAGTCGGTGAGTGATAATACCATAATTAAAACTGGGGTTTGACAAAATGATGGAAACAGCTTGACAAACCTGGTCTTTTAGCGCGGCTCTTCTGTGGAATCCAAATTTGTGCAGTTCCCGACAAACCGTTTTTGTGGAAACAGGGTTCTATAGACATTCATTGAGCTCTGCAATGTTTTTAGAAGCCGTGGTGTCTGACAATTCGATTTAGAGTCCGACGGCCTCTCTCGAACAATTTCATCTTTCGACCGGACCTGTGCTTTGCTGAGGACGTTTTTCCTTCTGTTTCAAACGCAGTCATTACTTTTGAGACGGTACCTTTTTGCACGACCAGCATTCGGGCAGTTTCTGTTACACCAGCACCTGCCATACGAGCACCAACAATTTGGCCTCTTTGATAGTCCGAGAGGTCTGGCAATTTTATAAATTATAACCAACGTTTTTTTAAATGTCTGTTGAAGACAGTCATTTTAAATAGCCATATCAAAAAAACATAAAAATGGCACTTTTTGATTGTTTAAAACATGTTCCAAGCTTACGATGCCGAAATGTTAAATGTTTCCATTATTTTGGCCAACCTCTGTATATCTCACTACGCTGGAAAACAGTTATTCTTACGATACTTGTAGAAATTTTACAATCATAAGGAAATTGATTGAGAAAGTTGCTGCGTCGTAGAAAAAATGACACTTCTCTTGGGCGTACACAGGAGTGGATTGACAAGTGTTTAGCCTTCGGGTAATCCCAATGGAGACTTTTAGGAAGGGTGCAAGCTGTGGGCCGAACTAGGCATCATACGATGTTAGTTAATGGAAAAAATTTCCGAGGCAGATGGCTTACCGTGAAATTAACACGCTTTTTTTAATATTACAAATAGTAATATGTACTATGTAGCTTGGCTTTAATCGTCATAGAATGCATTTAACAAAATTATATAGAAAGTCCTACCGTATTTAACTTCTGATACTCGAGTATTTACCTCCATTTATTAGAAAGATTTGGAATGCTGGTGAAATTGCGTTCTTTAATAAATCACACATTGTTTTCTGGCAAAACTTCAAATGCTTGTCTTGGTAAATTCATTTAGAATTTCCTGATTCACATAACAATCGCCGGTTGCGGGGCATAATATGAAATTGTATTTGTATCTTGTTTCCAAAATATAACCCTTAGAAAGGTTTCCCGCAATTATTTCAGTTAAACCGTAGTAAAAGTCATACTATTTGTCGATTCAGGACGGAAATATTACAGTAAAATGTGTTTCAATTACAATTCCACGCTGAAGAGGTTTTACTACAGCAAGGTGCGCCTTTCGTTTATATACGTGTTAATGATTTCAATGTCATGACTATAGAGTAAAATATTTATTAGAGTTGATTCTTTCATTGTTTCAAATCCATAAGTAGCTGAGAAATCTTTCACCATAATGTTTAGAATGATGACCTGCAGCTTTGTTCATGCCATTGCCACAGTGCCTTGGTTGAATTTTGCAGTTCAATGCCATCTGCAAAAATTCGAAGTATGGCTACTTCTTCAAATACTATTGAGGTTCTTTTCTGCGCTTCTAAAAAAATTATTTTCGAGATTAAAGCTTTGAAAGTTGTAGTTCAACTAATTCAAATTCTTATTCTACAGTATCGGTAATAAGCATGCAAATGAACGGTATTTTTCTTCTATGTCTTTAGTTAGAGATTAATAGCCTCTATACACTGCTCGTGTTGAGTGAAATAGAAATTATATGAAGTGTTAATTATTGCACAAAGCTATTTATGGTTATAAATTATTTCATTTAAAACAGATTTTTCATTATTTCATAGGTTTTCAAGTATTTTCTTTGTGGAATCAAATTTGCCATATTTGGATTCAACATATTTAATAAAGTACGCACTTCATAGTACTCCATTTGTTGAGCAACTGGGTCGCAAATTGAATTAGGTACTTGTAATTCGAATATATATTTACGGAATTGTCAGCAATAGCTTCATTCAATCAACTTGAAGTGATAAATTATCTACTGAATTTCCCTGTCTCTCAGGTACCGAAAATTCAGGCTTCTTGCTGCTGTACTTGTTTAAATGGCGATGTGACGCTAGTTATTCAGAAGCTGATTCACTACAAAGCAAATTCCCCTTTCTCTGCTCATCGAATTATCAAACTTTTAAAAACCCATGAAGTAACTGTTAATCAATTTTACCGTTACCTGACAATAGCTAACAATAGAATTTTAAACTTAGTTCAATTTTATTCTATTTTCAATGATTGAACATAAAACCAACGGTTAATGATTTTTTTTTTTTTTTGCAGCCAACGTTCGTTATCCACATTTTTCCTCCGTGCGACTTCTCGAAGTCGACACTTCAACGGTGCGCGCCAGACGTGCTGCAGGCCGTGGCTGAGACGCCTCACCTACTCATAGTTATCGCAACGTGCTGAGCTGCTCGGTTGCTATTGCTGCATAATTTACCTTGGTTAATTACCGTGGACGTCCTTTGCGTTTTGGCTGAGCGTTAGTAAGGTGGGATACTATATTTGGCCTCCGAGCATGAGGCAAATAAACTTGATCAAGAATGCGTGACTGACATCTTTTGAGCTCGCTTGAGAATAATCATTCCTTTCATATAATAATAATAATAATAATAATATTAGCATTGAAAAATAATTATTATTTGACTCATCATTCAATAGAGGTATTACAAGGCTGAGTTATATGAAAAAACGCCAACGTACATTAGAAAATCTTGACAATTTTTTAAAATAACGTTGATTTTAAATAGTGATCAATAATGAAGAAGCCACTCACGATTTTCGAAGTTTGATTCTAGCACTTACCGTTACGTAACGAAACATTCTTGTATTTTAAAGACGATCAGTTTCGACCGAACTGTATGTCATCTTAGCGTGCTGTAAGGCGATTAGCCAAAAGATTACAAATGAAAATTATCTGATTTAACGTAATTTATCAGTTGCATATATTCACTGTTAGACACCGAAACTTAATTGTTGGTCATTGCATTTTTGTGTATTCCTTGACAAATATTTCCGTATAATCATTAGGAATTCTACACGGTATCCTTTTTCTGTGGTTTAACTGTTGGAGCCCACAGCTTTTTTTAGGTTTTTCGGAAAACAAAGCAGCTTCTAATGCCTACTCAACAAAATTCGCAAAAAAATAGTTGCCGAAATGTTATGCTTGCAAAAAAATACTGCATTAGGGGGTAATTCTAATTGATTCTTTTTAGGAAGAGTAACGTTTGTCGATATTTCTCTCACTGTGCACTGCTTAAGGCAAAAAAATATGCAAAATTGCTAGCTTGAACCGCTGTCATGCTTTTGGCTATTCTTTTTTTTAAAGGGGGGCGCATTTAAACTTTCAGTTTAAGTTTGTATACAAATTTGACCTTCATTTGAGGATCTCATCCGTAAGTAGCTGCTGCTCAATCGTCTTTTGAAGCAATACAAATTCGATGCAATGAACAGTGGCGAGAAAAGGATACTTATAAATTATATGTAAATATTACTCTTGTAAATGAACGCTTTAGGATAGGTAATAAAGAAATCACAAGAACGTGCAGAGTTGGTGGTTTGAGATGAAAGGTACTCTACACTAAGTACTGCGCACTCGTGAGAAAATGCCTGCAATGAAATTAATAAGATCTTAAAATAAAACGTCATTTACGATGGATGTCCACTTAGTTTGCAAACTGTACCGGTTAGGATACTACGAATAATGTGCGACATTGCATAGCTCTTACCACGGGTTCATAAAATTTGAAATTTTTGAGCGCGATTGTCACACAAAATAACAAGTAGTATTAAAACTAGTACGTGGACATATATTTATTGCAGGAATTTTCTTCCATCCCGTTCAGATGTAGCCTTGGCTCGTGCCACCTTCTCAACCCTCCGAACGTGATGCCTCGACTCGTGTATAATTGTTCGTTTAGAACTGAACGGAGATTTAGTCTGGCCGTGTGTATGTTGTTGGCTCTGTACCGGCTGCCAACGAGTACTTCTCTGTAGTCCATATATGGACGGTCACGCATACAACGAGCTTTAATGTTGTTTCCTAATTGGGCTCGTATGACATTGAAATGTGTTGCGCTTGCAGCTCTTTGCCTTGTACATACATCATTATTCGATTATTTGAAGTACTGATACCTTCGACGCGTACTCTTCGCTCATCTGGAGCAATTTTGTTGATGTTAGGCGACGGCAGTAGAAGTCTATCATCATGAAGGATTGGAGTATTCTCGGAGACAGTACTTTGAAGGTGAAAAACGTGCTATAAAATTATGGTTGAAAGCAGCTTCGGAATTGTGTGTGGTTGGAGGATAGTGTTTTCTGATCTCTCTAATTTTATTTACTGCTTTAGCACATACTTCCGCTGATCAGCACACAGCTTCGTAACTGCTTTTAAATTGTTTCATCTGGATTAAATGTACGGAGTACTTTTGAACGGAGGGCTGAACGTTCATTTTCTTTCATTTGAACTTTACGGGAATTTTTTGTCTTACTAATAATTCCATCACCTTTTGAACTGAAATGTGTGAAAGATGTTTGTAGCAGTAGTCGTCACAGAACTCTTTGGTTAAAATACTAGAGCCAAAGAGTGTGTAGGTGTAATAGAGTAGCTGTTAAGTTCAGACGATTAATTATTATTGTTGTTGTCTAGCATTGTACAAATTAGGCTGTTAGGGCGAAGCTCGCAGCGAATTAGATTTGTCGATAACCGTGTACATATTGTATATAGTATTCATCTAATAAATTCTATATTCGGATTGTATATCGAGTTAATTGTGCCGAGTTTCATTTGTATATTTAGCATGGCTCCGTGCGCTCACAAACTAGCGAAGTAATTTGTACTGCTATCGTAGTTGATATATCTTCTGTTGACATGATTCCTAAACTTGGAGTGTAAGAGTACAGTGAGAATTTATCATGTTTGTGTGGTGTAAAGTGACAAGGTCTTATGTTAGTAATATGTCGCATATATTACACGTAAGCCTTAATGGTAGCCATCTTTTGCTCAAGTTTGCTCGCGCGTGTGTGAGAGTGACTCAAGGATTAGCGGTTGAGCTTCTCCTCCTGTGAGGAGTGTACTAAATTATGGTACAAGACTCCCTTCGAAAGGCGACTGAGAGTAGCGTTACTTTAGGTACTAAGTATGGAATTTCATTTTTCTTCTTTTCACTTCAATTCTTAACGAAAAATATCGAGGTTGCGATTATTACGTTAATCCAAACGTGTTATGACATTTTGGTTGAAAGTCGTGATAACGGAAGGGAGTCTTGTACCTCTCATCAATCGCGATGGCTTGTGTAGTTTTTTGGACGAGTGGTGAGCTCATCTTGATCGGAGGTGGGCTGAGGAAGGGTAGAGAAATGGAAAAAACCAGGCTGTGATTTTAACTTCACTGGAAAGCTTTCGTGGCCCACCATCCTAATAATTTAATTCTAAGCGATGATGCTTAACGACAGTCCAGTGACCAATTTAAGTTATTGAAAAGGATTAATAGAAATATGACATGTCAATGGTTTTATTCTTGCTCCTGCTGAATTATAAATCAAGATGAAAATATTAGTAACTTTTGGTGTTCACTTTATGTTACACCCAAACCTTATCTATAAATGTAAACTTAAAGCTAATTTCCTGATACCTCAAGCCTAAAGACGTTAAATAACCTCAGGTCTAATCATTGCCTTAGGACGAAAGGAGTGACGAAACTTTTCTTTAACAGAAAGAATAACTTGATATATTTACTTGCAAAAAGTTGCGATGTACGCCACTGAGTGGATGATATTGAAAAGTCGAACGTATAATATTTTCCCGCGAAAAGTTGGATATAATGGTTTTGAAATCGCACTAACTGCATCTCAGTCGCCCCAAGAAGAAAGAATACATAAAAAAAGGAATGGATAAAAGTGAGCCAGAAACAATACTGCGTAACAATAGGAAAAACAGACCATTTCAACATAAGGAAGCTCTACTCAACCTTTAGGTCGGTATCTCACATCTTACTCTCGGAAGTGCCATTTCTCCGAGATGCAATACTTAATATTCTCCCGGCAAATTTCCCCGCGAAGTCTACTATGTATGCCGGAAAAAGCGTCCTTTCAGAGCTCCTCCTCGTGGGGTAACACCGCTTAATACCATTATATCACCTACACCAATTAAACATCCTGAACCGAGGCAACAAAGATTGAAAAATTATGAAGATTAAACTTCTAGCATAGTTCTATTTACACGAAGGATTTTTAGGCCTTAAAACTTACAAGAAAGCTAGAGAGAATCGAATCCTGCTGAAAAAATATGCTGTTGAAAATGAAGTGAATCATGTTGGTTCATTGCATAAATTTCGTTTAGTTGGCCATTGAAGAGCCCTACTAATACAATATGCGTAATAGGCAAATTAAATACAGCGTTATATTGAACAAAAATACGTCTTTATCATTGTAAGTACCTTTGAACCAGTAAACGTTGTCGAAGGAACTTGCTCACAATATTAACGCAAGGATGAGCCCGAGCCCTGAGAAAATGATTAGTTTTTTAGCTCAAAAATTTTAAGCCGTGAAACCTATCACAGTTGTCTTGATAGAATTTATGTTTTACAGAGAACTTGAATCATGAAAATGGCGCTTACAATGAAAAAAGTGAGAATTGAAGCAATGACAATTACTGCAATCTACTATAAAAGGAGAAACGTAATCTTGCCGCCACAATTTATTAATGGGGGGTAATTTGCATAGTTATTCCGAGCAGAAATGCTTGATTTTTTTTATCTACATATTTTGGACGAAAAATTTGTGATGAATACATGTACCAAATTGTTCAAATAAATATACAGAGGATACATCAAATTTCCGTATAGAGAGTTTAGATTTTCAATAAGCTGTTGAATGTTTGACGCTGATATATGCCACTTACTATTCTAGCAAAGTACCCACGCAAGGGCATGTGATGATGGCAATAAACTTAGGTAAGTCAAGTTTGTGTTTCTTATGCTATTTGGGATCTGGCGCCCCTTGGGGATACTCATATCTCAGACATAAGTGGAAACGTACCTTGTGCATAAAAACAGTGCATAAGTTAGGAAAGAAGAAAAGTTGAAGTGATCGCAAAGAAACGCATGAATGTTAAAAGAACCAAAGGGAGGACGAAAAATCCGTGTTACTCTAACTATAACGGAGGTACCCTAACAGTATCTCCCTGAGAACGTTCCTCCCCGTAGACTCCTCGTTGTCAAACCTTACGAACCCAAACGTATCCCCCATCCTATACTCACAAAAGAAAATTTACTTACAACATTGAAAGGGTATTAAACGAAGAAGAAACGGCTGTGGCTATGTCACTCAATACGTGGAACACTGTGACAGCTGTCTGTATCAACCGCTGGAGAAGCTGGACTGTCTCAGAATGAGCGAAGCTTACTTTAAGAGATGCAACCAACATGCAATAGGTAGCAACGATCAATTAGAAAAACAGTTGGAAGACTTGATTGATTTTAAGGATGTTTTAGCCTCCCTTTACCACAAGATGTTCAAAGAGAGGAAGGATGAACGCACCATTTAGTATGGAGTTAAGGGAACGCGGAATCTAAGCACAAGGTTCATAAAAACAGTAAGCTAAGAAAGAAGTTCATGAAACAAGATAAAAGTTGAAGAAGAAAGTTGTAGGTGCTGAAAAATAGAACAGCAGTGAACCGAAAAAAGATGGTCGTAACAAAACAAAAAAATCTGTTCAATTTTAACGAAAAGAACGCCTACCTCACATAATCCCCCTAAAAGCGCTAAATCCCATAGATACAATAGTTGTATCCCCGAGGGGACAGTTGGGACACTACGAAAAATCTCTGCAATACGAAGCCTCTAGGCCCCAACTTCATTATTGACAACTACCTCGGAATTCCGTTAAAAACATTGCCAAACGAGCGTCCTCAACTTGTTAAGAGCAGCCAACAGCTTAAATGCCGTGGGACATGATACTTCAACTATTAAAATTCCTTTGATAAGGAAGGTTGTGAACGTGCTGAAGACCTACGTGGAGCACAGCAACATGCAGCACTGATGTGAAAACGAAACTTGTCCACACCCAACACGTAACAATTCATCTGTAAATTAGGAATTGGACACCTATGAGTCAGAGGTCCTTCAGAAAAATGTTTCAGCCTGGCTTCTCGCGATGAATATCGACAGGAGACTCACCACCAGTGAAACTACTGAATAATGGCACTGAGCGACTCTACAAACTACTATTCTAACATGTCTAACTTTAACTGACCAGTTTTAGGCACTACATATTAACTTCAATGGCAACAAATGTTCAGTAGTTTACTCTGAACTTACCAGGAATTTCCAATATTCACTACTCGGCTGAAAAGTTTGGCGAAGCCTAGAGAAATGTAGATAAAATTAAAATGATCAAGCTAAATAGTTTATTCGTCTGCATTTCCCATTGTTCGCAGCTTTTATTTTATTAGGAATAGATTCTAAGAATTTTGCTAGCGTTCTGATAGGATAGGTGCCCGAAATACGAGCAAACGTCGAGAAAGAACTTAACAAAGAAGGAAGAGGAGTTGAGGCTTGCAGCTCCCTCTTCAGTTGGTCCCACAAACTTTCGGCAGGGTTAAAACCAAGGGACAGGAAAGTATTCCACACGAGCAAATGATCTATCGTGATCCCTGAACCAAACTTGCTTTCGTCTTGAAAAATACATTCGTCTTGTAGTCAGTCGTCTTGAAAAATACAGGAGCCATTATGAAAATAAAAAGTCATAGACAGTTATGCTTGGTCAGCTAGGATGTAAATAAAGATTCGGATGTTCAAAAAAATTCCCCAAAATTCATTGTTTCAGCACAAGGATACCTAGCCTAGCTCCGATCATGTAAAGCACAATCAGATCATTCATTGCACAGCTCCCGAAAGTCTGCACTGTCGACGCAACCAAAGCATGAAGGAACCAAAACGTCATGGGCATTACCCACGTTTCCATTGCTCTATATTCCAGTCTTGGTGGTCTTTCGCAAATTGGAGCCATAAACGCTTGAGTTTCCAACATTTCTATCAACCGAAATTTTTTGTCGAAATTTTTTTCACCTTTCCACCCAATGTTTCCAAAAGCGCTGAAACTTTTTGACAACTTAACATTAGAGAAAACTAATGATTTGACCAGAAATGTTCATGAAATTTTTAATTTTTTTTACAAAAGAGTCCAAATCGGCAAGTTGAATTTTGGGTTTTTCTTAGAGCACATCAGTCTGAGAAATCAGATCAGAGAATTTCCAACCTTTTTATCCGAAATGATTGTCAAAAATGTAAGGGTTATAGCCTTACGATATTTTTTTACCTTTTCACTTTCCTTGTCCCTACTATGCAGTTCCCACTCAGGTGCTGGAATGGTGCCTCGAATGGGCTCGATTTTACCATAAAATAAAAATGGACTAGTCACCTCGTCATAGGTGGCGTACTTCATTTTTTTTTACTTTTATTTTTTACATTACTATTTTCATGACGTGCTGAAAACTCGTTCAATTGTTATTAATTGCTGTCTTCTAAGAGCAATTAATAACAAAAGAAAAAATCATATATTCTGAGGAAAGATTAGAGGAAAAAATTAGAAAAACTTGTAATATGAAAATCAGGAGTCGAGATAGAAAATATTTTATACGTCTCATTTTACCGTTACATTTTACTTAATATTTTTTACACATCACCGATGTTCCCACTTCTCGCTTTTTTATCTAATTGTTGATGCCATCATAAGCACAGAAGCGTGAACATTTTAATACCAAGAGGAAGATAACACAATGGCAAAATAAAATAATAAAGAACAAGACCACATACCTTTGCAATGGTTACGCTTTAGTCATTCCCTTCAACACAATGTAGCGGGAAAAAAATGAACGCAATAATTTTCTTAGAGACAAGAGGGCATTGAAAATAAATAGTACCTGCCTTGAAAATAAATAAAGAAGAAAGAACAGAAAAACAGTTCATTTCCAATAAAGACGACACAAAAAAATATCATCGTTTTTTACAAATCAGTTATACACGGACGTCACCCCTCGACAAGGTGACGTTGAAAATACAAATTTTACTTACCCCGCAACGCACAGCAAGCACGGACGTAGCCCCTCGACAAGGTGCCGTTGAAAATGCAAATTTTACCTACCTCGCAATGCAAAGCAACACCGCAGTCACCTCAATTCGAGTTGGCTGCAGCGAAGGAGCGAGTGTCATGGTCGGTGAGGTGTGGGTGTCCGCTTGCGCTGCCGTCTCGCTCCACTTGAGCGTGGCTCTGCAATGGGACACTTGTCGTTAGACGGGTCATGGATTTGATTTTATTTACTGTGTTTTGAAGCAGGGTTGCGGAGTCGGAGTCGCATGCTTTCGAGAGGATTCGGAGTCGGAGTCGTTCATTCGAATGCGGTGGAGTCAAAGTCGGAGTCGCTATTTTTTAGTGTCTCCGATTCTAATTTTTGCTAAACTTATTTTATAATTGCTTAAAACCGAGTGTAAACAAAATGGAAAGCTAAAAAATATGCAATGTTTTTGTTGATTATTTTGTTGAAAGTACGAAACAGCTTATCTATACCTATTACCTAATATTGTGGGTTCGTATAAATATATACATTTTATGATACATACGAGTACGAAACATAATTTTCATGCACGAGTGACATGACATATTTTACAGTTAAAAATCGGAAATTAGCCGTTGAAAGCATCTCAAATCTATTTTTTTTTTTGTCTCATTTATTTCCCCATCATTAAGAGTTAGGGGTTAAGAAAGTATAGGAAGCCATAGAAAAGCATGGAAAATCATGGGAAAGCCATGTTGAAGCTTAGTTGGTCAGGTCTGTCGCGCTGTCTCGCTGTCACGCTGTCGAGGATGCTTTAATGACTATTTTTGATAAGAGTTTCACCAGTGCACAAGATTAAAAATATTTTAATCGCGGGTTCTATTGGGTTGGATATATTTGTTTTTAATCCGCATCTGAAATATTTTTTTTAGGAAAATATCGATTCCCGTTTTTTCTGACGGGTCGTGTGCACTCGTAATTAAATAGTAATACACAGTTGTTTGTTTGGTTGGTACGTGTGTCTGTGACGCTCACACGGAGGCTTAACGTCCTTATCTGTGATACGAGTTTCACCAGAGCACAAATACAAGAATATTTTAATCGCAGGTACTATTAGGATGGATGTATTTGTTTGTCATCCATATCTTGAAAGTTATTTTACGAAACTATCGAATCGTGCCATTTTTGACTGGTCGTGTACACTACTGTACAATAAACCTTTATTGATGACATTCTGTCACCAATTTAAATGCCATTTGTAAATAAAGACTATAAAAATATATATGCAGGTCACAATACCTGTAACCATTAAGAAATCAAATATTCATCTTAAAAATTTTGAAAAGGTCGAGTCGGTGTTGGAGTCGCCAAATTTTGAAAAGGTCGAGTCGGTGTTGGAGTCGCCAAATTTTGAAAAGGTGGAGTCGGTGTGGGAGTCGCCAAATTTTGAAAAGGTCGAGTCGGTGTGGGAGTCGCCAAATTTTGAAAAGGTCGAGTCGGTGTGGGAATCGCCAAATTTTGAAAAGGTCGAGTCGCCAAATTTTGAAAAGGTCGAGTCTGTGTTGGAGTCGCCAAATTTTGAAAAGGTCGAGTCGCCAAATTTTGAGAAGCTTAAGCCGGAGTCGCAAATTTATTTCTCCAACATCGCAACCCTGTTTTGAAGCTCTTCAAAATGCTCAAGTTCAATAACACGTATGAATATGAGCTTGTAGCAGGTTGTAAAGTTTTTTAAAAAGCTATTCAGTGCATAACCCATCGTAGGAAGCATAATACTGTGCAATAAAGAGACCCTTGAAACAATTTTTATCATAAATGGCATGACCGTTTGCAAAGCTTTGTTTGTGAGCCATTGGAGAAAAATTTCAATGGCTTTCGGAGGCGTGGAACACAGCACTTCTGCCATCACAAAACTGCCAACCAACGAGACGTGAAGATTATTATTTTAGATATTATTTTAAGCCTTCCTAGCCGCTAAAAAAGAGTTCCTTAGAGTGGAAGGAGGAAGGCACCATTTTGTATGGAGATAAAGGAATGCGGAATCTGTGTACAAGAGCTATAGAAACAGTAAATTGAGAAAAAAGTTCATGGATTAGTTTATTTGTTAGTTTAAACCTCCCTATCCGCAACAAAGGCGATCCAAAGAGAGGAAGGAAGTCACCATTTAGTATGGAGTTCAAGGAAACAGTATCCATGCACAAGGTGCATAAAAACTGGGAGTTGAGAAAGAAGTTGATAAAACATGAAAAAAGTTGAAAAAGAAAGTAGTAGGTGGCGAAAAACATCACAGTGAACAGAAAAAGGTAGTCCTTAACATAACCAAAAACATATTGTCAAAAAAAAGAAGGCCTACCTAATTCTCAGCTTGGGCCCTCGCACACTTTCACTGTGGGAGCGCTAATTCCCAAGATAAAATAGTTGTATCCCCCAGAGGGGCAACGAGACGTGAAGCAGAACACACACCGAGTAACTCGATGCCTTGGTTGCAGTGTTATACGATGCAACAATGAGAGACCTGCGGTATTCCAGCTAAATGATAGCGCAACCGATGAGTTTCCTTACCTCACACGCCTTCAAACCTCGAATAACAATGAAGTCATCATAAGTAAAGATGTGAGTGAATATGTTGAGCTGAATTAATTATAATTTATGACTTAAAATGTAAAGAAGTATTAACGATTTTAATGATTAATTAAAATCACTTAAACTGTCAATTAGTGTCATTTTTAAACTGATAATGAGGAGCTGAAATCGCGTTCTCGAAACATGGTGCTTCACACACTTTCAGCACGGAGCGCTGTGGCTTCACAAGTGTTCGAAGTGTCAACAGTACAGTGCTGGCAAACACGTCGTGCTCCTTGAAATTCTCTAACCATTAACTCTGCGTAATGCATGTCGTCCGTGAACATTGCATCGGGAACCTTAACTGTTATCTCACTGAATTCAAGTTTAAAATTAAAATTTGGCCATCGTCGTCTTTCATTAACTGCGACTAATATTTGATCACGTCTAAGGAATAATTTTCCACCTTTGTCTTTCATCAATGAACAATTAAGTTGCTACTCTTCAAGCTCTTTTGGTGAGAAAAAGAGTCACTAAAAACTTTATGTCAGCAAAGAAAAGAGGAACAAAATTGATAACTAAAAGTTATTTGTTTTCAGAAGTATCAAGGAAAAAGTAAATACTCAAAATTCATACACAACCTGAAAAAGTTCATTTTGGCAGGTACGAATTTGATAGTAAACATACATACTTATTTGCGCTCCCAGTTTTTTGGCAAATTATGTAGGGTGAAGTATGTCGTCAGTGATCCAGATTTATCGCGGTCACGCCTAACTATCTCATCGTTTCATAGCTCAACTTTATTACATTAATACGCGTTGCAAAATTTGTACAATGGAAAATAAGAATTCTTATAAAAATCTCAAATTGACGCATCGCAAACAAAATTTCGAGTTAGAACTAATAAGGTGGTTTACATTCCTCGAAACGCCAGCACGAATTCAAAGCATGTGGCCATAGGAAAAATAATCACTATTGGAAAATCGAAATAAAAAATAAATAAAGGCAGACACGGTTGTGTCGGAGCAAGAGTTTATCGCTTCAACTTTTCGGTTGCCCACTAATGAAGGCAAGGGAGGTTATAAACAACAGCTTACGAACTCTGAAACCATAACTACGAACAAATTAAAATCCAAACATCAATTCACGCTTGGTAGCTCCGAATATTTTCGGCGAAAGCAACGCTCATTACACGTCATTATGGCAGGTGCGAATTCTATAGTAAACGTACATAATTATCTACGCTCCCAGTTAGCAAACTATACTGGGTGAAGCATATCGTCAATAATCCAGATTTATCCCGGTCATGCCCAACTATCTCATCGTTTCATCGCTCAATTTTATAACATAGATACTGTACATGCTGCATAATGTCCTACTATAGAAAAAACTAATTCGTCCGTGCCCCTCGTGTTAGTAAACGCTGAATTTCCATCCTTCTGCTGTAGCTGAACCATTATTTAGCACGCTCCTTGTAACTGGGAGAGATAAAGTTGAACCATTTTTCCCTCTACGTGATGCGATATACATCTAATCCACTCCCCAGAGTTGATGAAAGAGAAAAGCTATCCCACCCATCGCAGATGCATCGAGTCCTCATCGCTTTCGCCTCTTCTCTAAGTAACCGCAGATGCTTTAGAACAACACTGAGTCTTCAAGAAATATTAAAAAATCCACGTCCTAGCAGCTCATCTGCGTCAGGGATGTGAATGAATATGAGAGCGCTTAGTGCCACCTAAGACAACATCTGCAACTTTTCAATTGGTAAAATGGGGAGTAAAATCAAACTGGTACACCAAACATTATTCAGCAATATATTAATCGTTTAATAGAGGGAAAGTCAAACTCGTGTACCAAATATAATTCAGCTTACAGACACGATGTATTATTTATACGTATTATTGATTGTTTGAGGAGTAGGAGAAGTATATTTGAGAAGTTTGGGGAATTGTTAGAGAGAAGTTTGGGGGTGTATTAGAAAAAAGTTTAGGAGTAGATTAGAGAAGTTTAGGAGTATATTAGAGAAGTTTGGGTGTATATTAGAGAAGTTTGGCATAGGATGGGGATAAATCAAGACCGGCAGTGAGTGTTTGCCGTACGTGGCTGTTCTGAATTCCCTTGGTATAGCAATTAAATGAACGGCCGCCGGCGAATGTGGGCCGAGACGCTGGCGCTCTGCCACCCTCGCAGCATCAGCTTATGATGCGCCCGCCGTACGTAGGTCCCTCAACTCCGCTCGCACACACACACTATATTAAACTCGTGCTACTACTCTCAATGTTACTCTGGGGGCGGCCAATTCTGCGTTTTGAAAGTTGTCACCTTGCTAGCGGCGCATATGAATTCGCGTTTTGAAAATAGTTGCCTCGCTAGCAGCCCAAACGAGTTCTGCAGTTTGAAAATAGTCACCTTACAAACAGCATACATGAATTCTGCATTTGGAAAGAAGTCACCTCACTAGTCACTGGTACGCAAACAATTTCTACATTTTGAAAATAATCGTCTTACTATCAGCATACACAAATTCTGTATTTTGAAAATAGGTACCTTACAAGCAGCATACACTATTTCTGCTTTTTGAAAAGTCACCTTATAAGCAGTACACACGATTTCTGTATTTTGAAAATAGTTACCTTATTAGCAGCACACACGATTTCTGCTTTTTGAAAATAGTCACCTTACTAGCAGCACACATGAATTCTACTTTTCAAAAATAGGGATCTTATTAGCAGTACATAAGAAAAGAATTTTTGTAAATTACCATAAGGCGAAAACAGGAAAACACAATTTAGTACCGAATGAGAGCGTCGTACATCAAAATAAAAATGATAGGAATCACAAATTTCTCACAAACTGATGTCTAAAAACACGTGTAGGTACGATATGAAGGAAATCGTTTTCTGGTTACGAGTATCTTGCTTCAAAGAAATTTGCGTATCAAAATAAGGAAAAATCCCAAAACGCTGAAAATGTATACGAAAAGGGTAAAACTATGTTTCACTATCTCTGATACGGGTGCGTACAGTCAAGACATTCACATCACACAACTCTGATACGGGTGCGTACAGTCAAGACATTCACATCACACAACTCTGATACGGGTGCGTACAGTCAAGACATTCACATCACACAACTCTGATACGCGTGCGTACAGCCGAGACATTCACATCACACAACTCTGATACGGGTGCGTACAGTCAAGACATTCACATCACACAACTCCGATACGGGTGCGTACAGTCAAGACATTCACATCACACAACTCCGATACGGGTGCGTACAGTCAAGACATTCACATCCGATACGGGTGTGTACAGTCAAGACATTCACATCACATAACTCTGGTACAGGTACGCAAGTACCTGCCATTTTATTGTTGCGTTCGCGTCACATAACTCTGGTACAGGTACGTAAGTACCAGCAATTTTATTGTTGGCGTTTGCGTTACAGAACTTTGGTGCAGGTACGTAAGTACCAAGAATTTTATTGTTGGCGCTCACAACACATAACTCTGGTAAACTTACGTAAGGATCAACAATTTTATTGTTGGCGTTCGCATCACATAACTCTGGTACAGTTACGTATACGGTCAATACATTCACATCACATAACTACGGTACAGGTGTGTACAAAGAAAGCGTTCGTATCAAAACAAATACTCGTGCAAGAGGTCACTAGTGACATACGTACACCACTCCCCCATCAGCAAGGAGGGGAAAAGTAAAGCTACAGCCAACAACAAAAAGCGTTAAATATTCGAGAACTAGTGCTCTTAGTCGAGTCTCTTTGGCCTCTGAGTATAGACTGTCCTCAATACTGCGTGATATAAAAAAACTCCGAGTCGCATCATTAAATTTGTAGTTCATGCAAGAATCAAAGAAATTGGGTTGTCAGATTGGCATTATGAGTCTCACAACAAAATTGTTCCCAAGCGAGGAAGGAGGTGGCACCGTTTAGTGTGAAATTAAGGGAATGGGAAAATACTGTATGTACACAAGCTGTGCCGTCACGTACGTATAAAAACAGCAAGATTAATAAAAAATCAACCAAGATTGAAGTTGACAATTAGGCTGAATGTTAGTTTAAACCTCCCTAGCGGCTTTAAAAGTGTTCCGAAGTTAGGAAAGATGAAGGCGCTATTCATCAAGAGTTACGGGAATGCGGAATCTATGCACAAGATGTGTGCATAGATCCCCAGTGCACCGAAACGGTTAGGAAGTAAATTTACGAAAGAAGATACAAGTTGAAGAAGGAGTAGGTGCTAAAAAAACAGCACTGCAGTGAAATGAAAAAGATGGTCCGCAACAAAGCAAAATTTTTTCCCATTCTAACTAAAGGAGAGCTCACTTAACCATCCGCTCGGGACCTCGCGTGATGTATCTAACTAGGGACATGTTTTCCAGCACCCTTGGAAGGGCTAATTCGCACAGATACAATAGCTGTCTCTCCAAGAACAGTGGTTCTTAACCTTGTTGGAGGTACTGAACCCCACAATTTCCATACTGCATTCATCGAACCCTTCGTAGTTAGAAAAATAAAATGCATTTTTTTCTTCAAACTCAAAACGTATGTATATAACTAGCTGTATACTGTAATTGGTGCACAAACTGCACCATGCCGTGCCCAGCGGTTCGACTCATCGAACCCCTGGGATTCGATCGAACCCAGGTTAAGAACCACTGCCCTAGAAAAGGGAAATAGCGGAGAATAAATGAAAAATTGAAAGAAGCAAAGCAGGCATGAAGGATGGAAGTCCTAAGGCCCTTCTTCAGCTGGGATAACCTAGCAGTATCCCGAGAACATAGGACTGACAAACCTTGCTAAGCTGAACCTATTGACTATAGATCCCATGCTCCGTGAAGGGTATGTATAATACACGCATGCTACTAGCTAGCTCAGTTGAGGCTAAGTAACCGATGTTATAAAATACAGCTGGGAATGAGCGGTGAAAGACAAGTGAATGCAAACGTGAATTATACAGACTCGGTACATGAAGAGAAAAAGAAAGAGAAGCACTAGTGACCATCAGAAGATAACACTTTGGCGTTGGACCTTGCACTTGAAAATGAGTCGACTTACGCATGCTCTGACGGTAAGCAAAATTGAAGTGCAACACGATGATGTTGCTGCAACACACATTCACGTCAGAATAAAAGGCTCTTCAAGATTGGAATTAGAAAAAACAAAATTACAATTCAATTTTAACCCTACGAGACCGCTCTGCTGACTTTTCGGCAATTCCAGAAACTGCCACCCTGTCTAATGTTCGGTACCTTGCCTAGTCCTTGAAAACAAGCGTCACAAACAAAAAAATGACCAATCAATAGTAGTCACACTACATAGTTAACCACTGAAAATATCTTCCATTGAGTGCAGGTTAACCTACATAGTTAGCCATTGAAAATTGACTTTGTGTGTCTTAACATTTGACAGGTCCAGGACCTCAGGTCTGGTAGGGTTAAAGAGAACCATCCGTTCTTTCCAGCACTAGACGAGGGTGGGTGGCAGTGGCGCACACATACACACTCTCGTACCTCAATTCAAACTCAATAAATCTGCCGCACTCAACGCAGCCACACTAAGTCTTGACGATATTATTATTATTATTATTATTATTATTATTATATAAGAAAGTTTTAGCTTCCCTTAACCACGACAAAGATGTTCCAAGAGAGGAAAGAGGAAGGCACCATTTAGGATGGAGTTGAGGGAACGCGGAATCTATGCACAAGGTGCACAGAAACAGTAAGCAAAGAAAGAAGTTCATGAAACAAAAAGTTGAAGAGGAAAGTAGACGGAGCTGAAAAACAGGACAGCAGTGAACCGAAAAAAGATGGTCCGTAACAGAACAAAAACCTATTTTATTTCAACAAAAAGGAAGCCTACCTAACCCTTAGCTCGGGCCTTCACATAGTCCCCCTGGGAGCGCTAATTCCCATAGATACAACAGTTGTATACCCGTGAGGGGACGTCTTGAGGATATTATTATCACTAGTTTATTTTTATTTTTTCCTCCCTGTATTTGAAATAAGAAGGCGAAAGGAAGATTATATGATATGTTAATTTAAGCCTCCCTAACCGATACAAAAAAAGACCGTATCGAAGAGAGGAAAAAGGAAGGCACCATTTAGTATAGAGATAAGAGAATGCGGAATCTATGCAGAAGAGGCATAGAAACAGTAAGTTGAGAAAGAAGTTCATGAAACAAGATAAAAGTTGAAGAAGAAAGTAGTAGGTGCCAAAAACAGGACAGCTGTGTTATGTACTTAGGTACAAACTGTGAAATTCCACCACCAAAAGAGTGAACGGCGGTTCGTGGACC
>JACJUY010001678.1:113627-137058 GCA_014220935.1 Platorchestia sp. MABIK | reverse complement strand
ACAGATGTCCATTTGAGAAACTTTTTTTTTGGAAATTGTTACATTCAAGTTTCATTTACATTTCAGTATGAACAGAAAGACTTATTCAATTAAATACATGGTAACCGATGCTCACAGCCCTGAGGTGGCAAATGCCTAACTCAATATTCATACTTAATTGTTAATTATATCTTAACTATTTAGAATAACCGTACTGGAAATGATGCTTACTCTTCCGAACTCCTTACAAAACAGCTTATTCGATGTCAACGTTCAAGTTTGAAAATTAGGTGAGTTCCAAACATATGTGGTACATTACACACAATTTAGGGATGATGTTTAAAAACCTCGATTAATTTATTCTATATAAACAAGTAAATAAGACATTTTCTTTCAATTTTCCCTTGGCATTGAGAAATAAGAGAAATTCGAGCGACCCGTATCACAGCTACGCACTAAAATCAACACAAAATAAGGCTTACATATTTCTATTCGAATGCGTTCCTGTTTATACATACACATATATGACGTTCTATGTCTTCCATATGAAATCGAGACCTTTCATCCTCCATATGAAATCGAGATCTTACATCCCCATATCAAATCGAGATCTTTCATCCTCCATGTCCAGTCCTTTCATCCTCCAATTCAAATTGACACCTTTCTTCCTCCACCACAAGTAGTCCACTCCATCCAATCAAGGCGAATCATCATTCCATCCGTCATGTGAAGCCTTTGTGCAAAGCTCCGAGTTCGCTACCCTCCCCCTCAGAGACCCCAACATTCTCCCGCCCATCATAACAAATGGAGTTCCGACATTGCTAACTCCTCTCAGAGACCCAAACATTCTCTCCCTCCCCCGCCACCTGCAACACAACATTGGCATGCAGCATAGAGGACCAGTTAAGTTGCGACTCCACCACTTCAACGCTCGAGAAATTCTCCAAATAATTATGGGTGACGCACTCGCAAGTTTTGCTCACCGTGTTCTGGGTGTCTTCAACTGAAGCAGAAATTTTGCTCACCGAGTTCTGGGTGTCTTCAACTGAAGCAGAAATTTTACTCACCGTGTTCTGGGTGTCTTCAACTGAAGCAGAAATTTTGCCCACCGTGTTTAGGTTGTCTTCAACTGAAGCAGAAATTTTGCTCACCGTGTTCTGGGTGTCTTCAGCTAAAACAGAAGTTTTGCTCACCGTTTCTTCAACTAAAGAAACAAGTGCAACCACGTTTGATTGAGAGTGGAGATCCAAGCTCTGGCTGTGATGTTGGTTCAACGGCGTATCTTCAGAGCGACATTGGCTTGAAGGTTGCAACTTGACACGGCAACTCAGTTGACAGCTCTCTGTCAACTGTCCTGAATGCTTGTCATGGTCAAGGACCTCGGCAGGGTTTAACGAAGATGCCTCGCAAAAGAAACACATGAACCTCTTAAAACCAAAATGAAGGGTGCGGTGCACAGTCATTGTTCCTAGGTCAACACTCGTGAAGTTACAAGAGCAGCAGCGGTGTTTGGGAGGCAACGCAAGTTCTGCTGTCGTGACTTCGATTAAGGGCGAGTATGAAAACCATGAAGATTCGTCTGGAGCATTTTCATAATCAATTTTGTGATCAACTTTACGGTCAACTTGGACCGAAAGACGCATTTCGTCGGGCTGGTTGACTAGTTCCGGGTTCAAACCCTGTTGCTCAGAAGTCTCAGAAATTGGAGATACCTGGAGAGGAGGCAGCTTTTTATCGAGCTGTTTGACCCGTCCCGGCTTCAATACCCGCTTCCTAGAAGTCTTGCAAGTTGGAGACACTTGGAGAGGAGGCAGCATTTCATCAAGATGGTTGACCAGTACCGGGTTCAATACCCGCTGCCCGGACGTCTCAAACACTAAGCTCATGAACTTCACAAACTCCAACTCTTTGGCATCGAGTTTTTTGAGCTCATCTTCGTTGGTGCCGCAATCTGCGCTAGCAAGTTTCTCCTTCCAGAAAGCATTGCGAGCGTCCAGGTTCTTGTACTGGCATGTGACGTGGAAGGTGTCCATGAGAGAGGAAGGCGCGACGCCCTTTTGAACATGACTTTGAAGGTGCTTGCGCATGCGCTCTTTACGAGCCGTTTTGAAATTGCAGTATTCGCACTCGAAACGGTTCCCGAGGCCGTGCTTTTCAGCAGCGTGTAACCTCATGGAGTACATGTGAAGTGTCTGGTACGGACACAACGGGCACTGCATTAGTCCAGCCTTCGTGTGTCGGCGCATGTGTTTCTTCAGGGAACTTGCGCTGCATAATTTAAAGTCGCATAAATCGCAGGACATTTTGCCTGACACACTGGGGCTGCTTGCAGCAACGGCCACGTCTAACTCGGGGGATTCGGACCCAGGCCGTCCCTCAGAATGCTCTGGATTTAGAGCCAAAGAACTCGGTACACTCGGTTTAGATTTTAAATGAGTTGCCTTGGAGGTGTTTCTACCCGCACTGCCGATGGCCAATGGGACGGCAGCTTGCACGTCATGTGACGTATCCTGGCTACCGGAACCCAACGGTTTCTTCCTTGGGATTATAGAAATTTTACATCTTTTTCTCTTAGGAATAATAGTGTTGGCATCATCAATCACTGACTTCACAGGAGAACTGCACACTAGTGATACATTGGCGGTTGCATCTTTCGCGTCGACGTCCCTTGTTCCAGGACTAGGGTTGGCTGATCTAGACGTAGGGATCCTCGTCCCAGAACTTGGGATGTTGGATCCAGAGGTGGGAATCACAGCTCCAGAACTAGGGATGGTTGATCCCGAGGTGGGAATCACAGCTCCAGAACTAGGGATGGTTGATCCCGAGGTAGGAATCCTCGTCCCAGAACTAGGGATGGTTGATCCCGAGGTAGGAATCCTCGTCCCAGAACTAGGGATGGTTGATCCCGAGGTAGGAATCACAGCCCCAGAACTAGGGATGGTTGATCCCGAGGTAGGAATCACAGACCCAGAACTAGGGATGCTTGATCCCAAGGGAGGAATCCCCGCCCCAGGATGGGGGGCGCGGGTCCTGGGGTGAAGGGCGCTGGAGTGGGGGGTCCGGGGGCGGGGATGGAGACCCCCAGAGGAGGCCTGGAGTCCCCCAGGGCGAGGGAGGAAAAAATCCGTGTGGGGCGGTCTGGGGTGGCGGGCCTGCAACGGGAGAGGAGTTATTAGGTGTTAGCACTGGGGCTGTTATGGTTTATCATAGGGGTAGCAAGGGGTATTGGCTGAAAGAAGGGGGGTCTAGATTCGATTAGTTTATTAGTTAGTTTAAGCCTCCCTATCCTCAACAAATGAGATGTAAAGAGAGGAAGGAAGAAGGCACCATTTACAATGGAGTTAAGGGAACGTAGAATCTATGCAGAAAAGGCATTGAAACAGTAAGATGAGAAAGAAGTTCATGAAACAAGATCAAAGTTGAAGAAGAAAGTAGTAGGTGTTGAAAAAACAGGACAGCAGTGAACCGAAAAAAAGGTGGTTCGTAACAAAACAATAACTATGTCATTTTAACAAAAAGAAAGCCTACCTAACCTTTAGCTCGGGCCCTCACATAGTCCCCCTGGGAGCGCTAATTCCCATAGATACAATAGCTGTATCCCCCTGAGGGGGTCTAGATTAGATTATAAGTTAGTTTAAGCCTCCTTATCCGCCACAAAGGCGATCCAAAGAAAGGAAGGAGGTAGACACCATTTAGTGTGGAGTTAAGAGAACGCGGAATTTATGCACATGGTGCATAGAAACAGTAAGTTGAGAAGGAAGTTCATGAAACAAGACAAAAGTTGAAAAAGAAAATAGTAGGTGCTGAAAAACAGGACAGCAGTCAACCGAAAAAGATGATCGTTAACATAACAAAAACATTTTATTCCAACAAAAAGAAGGGCGACCAAACTCTCAGCTCGGGACCTCACATTTTCTCCCTGAGAGTGCTAATTCCCCTAGATACAATAGTTGTATCCCCCTGAGGGGATGAATGTAAAGAAGGATAAACAAATGTAAAGGAGGATAAATAAAAATAATAGAGGATAAATTAATATGCAGGAAGATAAATGCACATAAAGGATAAATAACTGCCAAGGCAGAAACACATGAAGAACTATAATGAAAAAGGAGGATAAACAAATGTTCGGGAAGATAAATAAATGCAAAGAAGGAAATATATGAAGGATTATAATGGAGGATAATTACATATACATATATTAAACTTTCAGGAGGTAATCAGAAAATACATGACAAACTATAATGAAGAGAAGACCATATAAATTAATGTGAAGGAGGAAATACAATGATGGAGTATAATGATGAAGACTATACATAAACGTGACAGGAAATACAATGATGGAGTATAATGATGAAGACTATACATAAACGTGACAGGAAATACAATGATGGACTATAATGAAGAAGACTACATAAAGAAATACGGAAGAGGTTCACGGCACACGGAGAGGCTTACCATGCTGGAGACCCGGAGACCAGCAGGGCTTTGGAGAGGCTGCAGCTCCACCACAGCTCTCCGTGTCATGGAACCTGGAGCGCTGAGCAGCTGCGCCAGCCTTGACTGTACTTCTTTTGGAGCCTTTGGAGGCGCCAAGTGTATAAAACCTGGAGCGTCTCGAGACGAGGCACAATTTGGAGTCTTCGGAGGGTTTGAGGCCGCATAACCTGGAACTTTTGGAGAGTTGGAGCTGGCAGAACCTGGAACTTTTGGAGAGTTGGAGCTGGCAGAACCTGGAGCTTTTGAAGGGTTTGGACCAGTAAAACCTGGAGTTTTTAAAGGGTTCGCACCAGTAAAATTTAGAGGCATTGGAGGATTTGAACCAGTAAAACCTGGAGCTTCTGGAGAATTTGCACCAGTACAACTTGGAGTCTTTAAAGAGTTTGAAACTGTTACATCTGGAGTCTTTAAAGAGCTTGCAGTAAGAGAATTGAACACTCTCAGAGGATTTGAAGTAGCAGAGCCAGTAGCTTTAGAAGGATGTACTGCAAAGTGGTTGGCAAGGCCTGCCTTCCAAGCATGCTCAGAGCTGATAAATTTTGAGTATTTCTGCCTAATGCCTTTCTTCAACCTACTTTTCTTGACAAGACCCTTGCTCTGCAGCAAGACCGACTTATTGCTGGTGTAGAAGGACCCGTTGTTTCGAGAAGCCTTTTCTGTATCCTCTGTTCTGCTCAACACAACACGTTTGTGACTTTTCCTTCTTTGGTATGTTCTTTTTTTGGCAACACTACTATCAGCAACACAAAAAAGCTGTTTTGCACTTAGATGGAGATCAGTCCAGCCACTGCCTCCCGTCTTGCACTTTGCACTGCACGGCTGAATTGCATTTTTGTTCGAGCACTCCTCCAGTTTTGCCAGGAACTGCGGGTCGTCTATTCTGTGCCCCAAGGAGACAAGGCAAGGCGGGGTGATGAGGTGGAGGGGCAGCTGGGAGGGCCCGTAGTACTGGCCCAGGTGCAGGATGTGACGCACTCCTGAAACGTAAAGCTTTGGGTAAGAGCTTTTGCGGTCTTTCTTATATTATACAATCGTAATCCACGATCGTTCTCTTTCTTCGTCTTTTTTAATGGAAGCTCTTTGAAGCTCTTTGTTCTCCTGAAACATGAAGCTTTGGGTACAAGTTCTGGTTTTATTCTTTTTTGGGGTACGGGTAATATACTTCAGGATATTGTATATGTTTAAAAATTCATGAAAACTCTAAGGCCTTCTAATTAAATGCCAGGATCTCAACATATGCTAGAATATCAAATTATTTACCATAAACTCACATTATTATCCAGAATCTCATTTTATGAACCAGAATCTCATTATTTACCAGAATCTCTTTAAATGCCAAAATTCATCTAATTACCAAAATTTCATTTCAATTGCACAACCCCATATTCAATGCCACAATCTCTTACATGTCAGACTCTCAAATTAAACTCTCAGACTCCCTTTTTAATTAAAAGCAAGGCTCTCATATCAAAACCCAGACTTGCATATTACACAGCAATGACTGTACATTTCTGTCTTGCTATTGCCATTTACCAATACCCATTCAAATTTAAAAGACACCTCAACATAGACCAAAGATAGGAGATGAAATTAAACAGCAATGACTGCATGTACACTTCTGTTCTGCATTTGCCATTTACCAATACCCATTCAAATTTAAATGTCATCTCAACATAGACTGAAGATAGGAGATGAAATTAAACAGCAATGACTGCATGTACACTTCTGTTCTGCATTTGCCATTTACCAATACCCATTCATATTTAAATGTCATCTCAACATAGACTGAAGATAGGAGATGAAATTAAACAGCAATGACTGCATGTACACTTCTGTTCTGCATTTGCCATTTACCTATACCCATTTAAATTTGAAAGACACCTCAATATATACAGGAGATGAAATTAGTAGTGGAAGAAATACATGCCTAGGCTGCTTACCAAAACTAAGTTTTCCCAATGGGAATTTATTTGTTTAATTTGCAAAAAAAGCTCAATTTTCCAGAGACTTTGTTCATCTGGCACAAGTGTGGTTGAGTACCACAAAATAAATAACCATTACTGTTTATGTACAAGAATTTACAAATAATCACTGCTCTATACAAGAATTTATAAATAATCACTACTGTACACAAGAATTCATAAGTAATCACTACTGTATACAAGAATTTATAAATAATCATTACTGTATACAAGAATTATTGAATTCAAGATAGGAATTTAGTGCGACATTAGAATGCGAGGTAATGAGAGTGCATACCCATGCACCCAGAGCCACCCACCTGCCTTGCGAGGCCTGCCTGGTGGCCGCTTCAATTTGACCACTCCTCCCCCCACGCCTCTTCTCAGCAGCACCTCTGGCTGGGGGTCTGTGGGACACAAGTATTTACTGACAAGAGTAAGTACTGCACACAAGTATTTACTGACAGGAGTATTGACTAACAGGAGTATTGACTGACAGGAGTATTTACTGACAGGAGTATTTACTGACAAGAGTAAGTACTGACAGGAGTAAGTACTGACAGGAGTAAGTACTGACAGGAGTAAGTACTGACAGGAGTAAGTACTGATAGGAGTAAGTACTGACAGGAGTAAGTACTGCACATGAGTATTGACTGACAGGAGTCCAAACCAAACAACAATACCATAACATATAAATATTTTTATAATACATATCAAATATTGTTTGCAAACAAATTCAGCACAATTCACAGTGATGATATGATTGAAAAACATAGTTTGTTTCAAAACTTCTACATGAACATACATATATACAATGTTCCAACTGGGACAACTTACATCAGTACTCTCATAGATGCTCAACTTATTCCCCATCAATTATGGCTATCCATAAAAACTTTATTTACCATATCTGCAAGTGATCGTTTCCTTACTGTTATTGCTACACAAATATCATCTCCACAAGTGAACATGTCACACACATGGCAAACATGTCACACAGCCATGTTGGCACACGTAAACATGTCTCATGCACACCTCTACACATGCTAACACAACACTCATGTCCACACAAGGCCAACAACTAATTCAATAACACTTCGTGCCACGCACCTATTTTTGCAGGAAGTTTCCCTGGTCTCCGCCTGGGACGATCTCCTCCCTCAGCACGAGGCTTGGCAGGCATGCCCTCTACCTCATCTGCAAGAGCACCAGTTATGTCATATTAAAGTCCAGAATCTAATAGTAAATGTCATACTCTTTTATTTAAAGACAGGGGTTCATATCAAAATCCTAACTTGGAAGTTAAAACAGCAAAAACTTTGTCATTAATTAGGTTATTTGAGGGCAGTTGCTATTATTGGCAAGAGTCTATGATGCTACTTATCATTAATGTTGTTTTACATCATTGATGTTGCCATGTACATTTTGTTGCTTGAAAGGAGTGGATCAGTTATAGATTGATGTTGCCACTTATCATTGATGTTGTACATCATTGATGTTGCCATGTTTATTTTGTCACTTGGAAGAAGTGTATCTGTGGTACACTTGGGCTTGGGTGGCAGAGAAGAGCTTGCAACAAAGGGATGAGACTTAGAGACACTGAAAAAATATGGTCCATAACAAAACAAATAACCTATACCACTTCAAGACTCAGAAGACCTACCTAACCTTCAGCTCAGGACCTCACATCTTCCTCCAAGGAGCACAAATTGCTGTAGATACAAGTTATATTTCCCAGAGAAAGGTAGATTCACATAGGTTTGCTTATGGTGTACCTATGTAGTATACTGGGCCCCCCCCCCTTCTGGGCCACCCCCTTCTGGGTCCCCCCCCCCCACCTTTATTTATACCCTTTACCTCTACAGTTAATCAAGATAAAGAAGTGACAGAATTCATCACATGTCCAGTTAAGTAAGGATGAACTTATCTAGGATCAGTGGCAATATGGAAGGCATACAAAACACAAGGGAAATAGATTGGGGTAACTAAACAGAAGTTATTGTAGCTTCAAAAGAATACATAAATGCAAAAACTGGACTTGTACGAACTTGTTTTCAGCTAAAAGATTAGTCTAAAATAAATATTTCAAGACAAGTTGGGACAACTTTTTAAGACAAGTTGGAAAACTTTTTGTAGGACAACTTTCTAAGACAAGTTGGACAACTATTTGTCGGACAACTTTCTAAGACAAGTTGGACAACTATTTGTCGGACAACTTTTTAAGACAAGTTGGAACAACTTTTTGTAGGACAAATTTTAAGACAAGTTGGAACAACTATAAATATGTTTAGAAGCTCAAGTAGGAAAACTGACAGAAGTTTCTCACAGATTATTGTAGTCATTATTATTTCAGCCAAAACATCTCTTTGTTAAATTGTATCTTTTGCACTTCCATTCAAGGACTGAGCCCTTATTGAAGAATAATAATTTTCTTTTATCAATTTGGTTGCCTCAAAAATACATGAAAGAACACTTGAAAGAGAAAAATATGAGATGCGCATTGCCTAACAAAATGGTATATTCACTTTAACAATATCAGAGACCTTCAATAACCATTAGAGTTAACTATTTCTTTTGATTGATGGTAAGTAAATTCATTATTCATCAATGCCTTATATTTCTACTGCAAAATCTGCACAAAATATAAGAGTTTCAAGGTACGTAGCACGGTAGAGGAAACAAGGTAGGGTCAAACCAGTCTTTTTTCGTCGACTATGTGGGTTTGCTGACGTCACGGCCACGAACCAATTGCAGCACTTATATTGCATCTGGTAGCACTGCTACTCCCAAATCCGTCTCCACTATTGGCCTAACGGCACTGCGTTTTGGTGACGTCATAAAGTTTGTTTGAAATAAAGCTTTCTATTGGCTAGCTAAACAAGAAGAAGTGTAATTTCGCCCATAGAAATGACCCTACCTTGTTTCCTCTACCGTGATACGTAGTATGTTAATCTCACCATTGAAAGCATTTATGGTCTAATCCCAAATTCTATGTAGAAATACAGGGTGGGGCATAAGTAACACACCCTTTTAAAAAATTAAAATATACACTGGGTATCTGTAGACAGGATACGACATGTAAATAAACTTTAAGAGTTCCTCTATCGTTTGCAATTAACCCTATCCTTATACCTTTCATAGTTTATTTATTATTAATTTTTTAAAAGGGTGCGTTACTTATGCGCCACCCTGTATAAGAATTTAGCACAGCAACAGTGTTATTTTAATGAAGGATTATAAATAAAGAAAAACAATGGTGTTCAGTAATTTACAAGGATATCTGCAACACATTTGAGGGATAGAATTAACACATTCATGGGGTTTCTGTGGTTGGTTGGTTTGGTTGATTTGTGGTGTGGTTAGTTTCTGTGGTTGGTTTGGATAGGTTGCAGGTAGCAGAATTGGGGAATTGACTTTACTGCTCATATACATTTTGATCTTTCCTAAGAAATATGAAAAATACAAATTCACAATAACATTTCACCTTGTATGATGCTATTTTTTTTATGGTTTCAAAACAGATGAAAAGCCATTCATATATACCAGTACATGAACGAGCAATTTACCAAGTGGTACACATACAGTTCAATAACATATATGCAGAGGACACGCTAAATTATGTATAAATTCTTAGGAGCCAGTAAAACGTGGGACCTAACTCACTTTTCTTACAAGGCTTGCGGGGCCGCTGTGTTGACCTCACGACTCCACCACCACCCATCTCTGCTTGGGGCACCTTTGGAAAAGCAGGCACATTGGGTGCCATAGAGCACTCAATAACACTCTTATTGTCCAGGCGGAGTTGAGTTGCTGTGTTATCTGACTCAATATTCTTTGTGTCCATGTCCATCTTTTCTTCCGCATCCTCTTGCCTCTTAACAGCAGGAGTCTTATTCAAGTCCATTAAAATATTAGTGTTAATTTCAACATTATTTGCTTGTTGAATTGATCCGTCAAATGCAATTTTATCGCTTCCTTTACTCATTGGAACGTCAGGCACAATTTTATGAGTTATTTTCAAGTCGTTTACTGCAAAGCTTTCTAGAACTTTGCCATTTTCTTCCAAAGTGTTATTCTTCATTTCCCTTATTGAGGCATCAAATTGTTCATCTTTGCTTTGATGTATTTGAAGCAAACTTTGTTGAGCTGAGATGCCATCAATAATACAAGGGTTCTCACTGATGTCCTGAACCCTACCATGATTTTTAGAAAGACTTTCAGACTGGTCTTTGCTTTCACCTTCACAATGGAGTGCACAAGGTGATCTTCTATGTTTTGAATCACTAGAAACTTGCTGAGATTCTTCATTTTCATCAGTAGCCGAGATACAACATGCTTCATTACCCGAGTTTCTAATATCATCTAATTTGTCCAATAAAAGGCTTGGAGAAGGGGATCTACATTCAACTTTATTTAATCCATCAGCAACCTGACTAGGAAAACTGTCTTTTTGATGATCACCAGACATGGTGCATGGAGAAATTTTTTTGTCGGATGTACCATCAATGCCAATGTTTGTTGCATTGAATTCATGGCCACTGGAGTCCCTGCGACGACAATGTAATTTCTTCTTGACTGTACCACTCATTTTGTTGGGAAATTCCTGGCAGTGCTGTGTAACGGAATTTGGTTGAGAATTGTTTGTTTTACTAACAGGGTGGTTATAAGAAATGACATTGGCACATTCTTTGGATCCTTCCTTTTGTAGTTGTCTTGTTCTGTAGCAAGATTGAGGTGCCATGACTCAGGAGGGTCTTGGTGTGATCTAGATTTAAAATGGAGGGAGGCATTTGCCAAGGGATAAAATCATATTTCATCCCCAAATTTGGTAAATAAGTCTGTAAATATTAAAAAAAGAAATTATTTGCAGCAATTGCAGAGTATTAAATGTTTATTTGGCATATCAGAAATTTGCTTGTATCAGCATAACAAACAATGCAGATTTGATATCTGTTGAAGCCTCCCTGACTACAACAAAGGCATTCCAAAATAAGGAAAGAGGAAGGCACCATTTAGTATTGAGTTAAGGGACTGTGGATTCTATGTACATGGTGCATAGAAATAGCATATCTGAGATAGAAGTTAACAAAACAACAGAAAAGTTGAAGAAGAAAGCAATAGGTGCTAAAAAACAGGACAGCAGTCAACCAAAAAAGATGATTTGTAACAAAAAACCTAATCTATTTCAACAGAAGAATGGTCTACCTAACCTTTAGCTTGGGACCTCACATATTCCCCCTGAAGTGCTAATTCCCATAGATACAATAGTTGTGTGAAACTAAGGGGCAACACCCAATGCCAATTTATCCAGAAATGGAGATAACAAACCCTCAAACTGCATTCATTTAATTTCCAAGGGGGATTTAATTGTATGACATTCTACAAATATGAACTAACTACTTACTAAAATGAATGAGAAATAATTTTATAAGAACCAAATTCATTTTTTCTCAACAAAAAATATTATGTCATTCAAAATCATCATTCATAATACGGGTTGAGCTCTTCGATGAAGCATTGAAAGAATGTTAAAAATTATCCCCCATGTGTTCCAGGAATAATTTTAATCTATATTATAAAGCTGACATTACAAAAGAAATCCCCCAGCAACTTGCGGAATTAGTTTCAGACAAGAGCCAAAGAAACTTATTTCCACACAAATTAATATTCAGACATAACCAAAGAAATTTAAATCTGTTCACTAAATTTCAACCAACTTGCATTTAATGAAAACATTTTTGTAATTCAATGCAAGGACAAAACAATTAACTGGTTGTAAATGTTATGTTCATAGTGCAATGTCTGTCAAAAATACCGCAGTACTCAGCACAAATGAAATTATTTTCTAAATGCCGTACATCAATTGAAGACCTGCTGTGAATTATTTTGATCTTGGAATTAGAGATCCGTCTCAATTGGTACCACAGGATCTTTTCTTTGGAATAAACTTTGCTAGCTAGCAAAGACTTAGCACATTTAATAACCACTTATTATTTCCTTTTTTCTTTAACAAAAACAGTAAGCAGGAGTAATATTAATGCTATATTTCATAAAGTGTCTTAAAATTTATTAGCATTTATGTTCTCCCTCCGGAAATTTAAAAAACATACTCAACCATATATATCTAAGAAAAATATAAATGCAAAAATTAAAAAACTTCACATTGTAAAATTGTATATGGTAAAATAATTGTAATAATATAAACTTCTTTGGTTTTTGTCCTCTCACTTTTCATTAAAATATGCTAATAAACATTATTGACCATATTTATAAAAGTTTTAAATTTAGCAATTTATTTTTGCGCTCTGACTTTCAACTCAATATCTTAGTATATACAAGCCATGAAAGAATAAAAGATGACTTTATTTTTCTTTGTCATTGTAGGAATTTTTGAGTGCAAGCTGAAGTTTATTCTCAGTAGGTGCATAGTGCATAAGAAAAATTCACAAAAATCGAAAAAATTTCTTTTACTCGGGATTACTTTGGAGCAATTTATTTTTTACAAAATGACAGTTTAGATTATATCATATTTACATTTTTCAAAAAGCTAAATTAATTACGTATTCAATGTTATCATCATCTGTAAAAAGCCTAAAGTTGCATTAGGTTAGGATGCTAGGCAAGCATTGATATTAACTATTATTTTTAGATTAGATTACTAGATTAGTTTAAGACTCC
Source organism: Platorchestia sp. MABIK (assembly GCA_014220935.1). NCBI lineage: Eukaryota > Metazoa > Arthropoda > Malacostraca > Amphipoda > Talitridae > Platorchestia > Platorchestia sp. MABIK. Next base: position 123,943 of record JACJUY010001678.1, on the reverse strand, counting down.
CTATCTGCAACAAATGCAATCCAAAGAGAGGAAGAAGGAAGGCACCATTTAGTATGGAGTTAAGGGAACGTGAAATCTATGCAGAAAGGACATAGAAACAGTAAGTTGAAAAGGAAGTTCATGAAACAAGATAAAAGTTGAAGAAAAAAGTAGTAGGTGCTGAAAAACAGGACAGCAGTCAACCAAAAAAAAAGTGATCTTTAACATAACAAAAACTGGTCAATATTGAGTTTAGGCCTTTCACAGAAATTAAAAATTCCATTCCAAAGAATCACTAAAGGAACACATTTAAAAAGGTTTCACACGAATGACACTCTGCTCGCTGATGCGTTATTTTTGAGTTTTTCAACTTTGAAGTTATAGGAACTGCGCTCATGATATGGCTTTCCCGTGCAAATGGAGAAGTTGTTCCAACCATGCCGGAGCGGGGGGAAAAGTTATTGTTTTTGCAATATCTAGCGTAATTTATTATTTGCTAACTCTGCGGAGCCTGAACCTACTTCTAGGATGTTTTAGTTAGTAACAAAATAAAAGTTATCATCCAAAAATATTAGCGGGACTGGAATAGTGAAGACTTGAATCGAAATGCACTCGACATCTCTTTCAATATGGCGGCAACCGTAGGACATTAGCAAAACCATAGGAGGGAATACCGTAGAGATAATTTCAGAATACTTTTATAATGTAATATTTTTGGCTGAACCTTTATTGTGTTATTAACTAAAAGTGGGTTCAGGCTCCGTGGGATTGGCAAATAATACATTACAAAGTACCCAAACGAACTTCAACAGCTCCTGCTCAAGCGCAAACTTACTGGAACTGCTATGGAAAAAAAAATTTAAAAGTTGAATAACTCAAAAATAATGCATCAGCCAGCAGAATGTCATTGACGTAAAACCTTTATAAATATGTTCCTTTAGTGATTCTTTGGAATGGAATTGTTAATTTCTGTGAAAGGCCTAAACTCAATATTGACCAAAAAAAAAATTTAATTTCAACAAAAAGAAGACTTACCTAACCCTTAGCTTGCGCACTCACATTTTCCCTCTGGGACTATTATTTTTAGCATGTTTTAGAAGCCTTGTCTTTAGTAAAACAAATTGCTAACCATAAGTTTTAGAGAGGATATGCATAATGTACTTTTAATTTCCTATGGAGAAGTTTGCAACAATTTTCATAATCAAGTTTATACAAAGCATACCCAGATCCAAATAATTTGCAATAACTGTCAACAGAGAAAAAAAAGCCAAGTAATTTGCAAAATTAAACAATTGCATCTTTGTTTCCTGTAGTTTATTTTAAATGAGTTTATCTATTAATTTTTCAGTCATCTTATTGCACAAACACAACCTTAACAATCTGAATAATGATTCAAAAACTACTACAAAAAGCACACATTCAAAACATTCCAGCAAAAAATTCCCAATTTTTACTCTTGATGTACCCTAATATAGAAATACACATCATGAAAATAAATTTACTAAATTTAAATTTCTTCAATTTAATAAATTAACTAAATTTAAATAAATCAAAAAATAAAAATAAATTGAAAATTTAAATTTGTAAAAAGCCTAAAGTTGCCTAAAAAAAGCCTAAAGTTTCATAATAAATTGAAATTTTTTTTTTGTAACTTCTGACATGTTAGAAAACAATGGGTGTCCAGGTCTCTAATAGATAAACCCAACATTGCATTTAAAATTATTCTTTCCTACATTAAACTTAACACATTTATGAAAATAAGGAAAATCCTTATCACTACGATGTTCAACTTCGAGACGGATACAACCAAGTGTGTAGCCAAACAATGTTAACAATCACTATAACATCTAAAGACGCTGCCTCCCACAAATTTTCAGCACGCTAATCAAAATGATTACAATATTTTCACGCATAAAATATATTTTTATTGAATATTTAAACACAAAACGGAACACATTTCCATTCAATTTTCAAAGTACAAAAAAAAATCTTGCAAGGAAAAAAAAGTCATGCCAGTGTCGGCACTCAGCAACAATCAGACGTAAACAAAGCGAATACCGGCCGTAGAGAATTGAGTAACTAGATGCATCGCCCTTATGGTCCAAAAAATTTCCTTCACGTCTTTAAGGAATATTGTTGCTCTTTATTATAGAATTGAAATTATATATGAAATCCTATCGCAGATTACAGAACTAATTTGTATGCGAAGTGATATAAATTCACCGCTTCTCCCCCAGCCACACTCCAGTCGGTACCATGAGATTTTCTTGAACAGGCAAACAATTTTTGAATAAAAATTAATTATCATGAGTAATAAACTTTCTGCACTGCATAATTTCAAACGACTAGCTTTTTCTGTGGGAATTATAAAGTTTCTAAATGGAACAACCGCATATATACAAAAATACAAATTATATCACTCGTTTTAAAAAAATCTTTACACAAAGATCAACGTATGTGTTGATTCTTATTAGAGAGTAGATTATTTGTATGTTGGTTATGCATTACACGTATGTTAAGTGAGCGCACTAAGATTTCTTTGACTGTTCTATTGAGGTAGCACAACTATGGCCGTGAATATAATGCTGGACCTTATTTACTTCGACTAGGCCTGGATTCTTTATTTTTCTTAAGGAACTTGCGTAAAATTCCGTGTAGGGCTCCGAGGAATATTTTGGTCAGGTGTAACTTTTTCTTCTTCCCTTCAATTGGAAGTTTTTATAAATTGTAACAAGCTTTCGAAAGTTATTATTATTCGGCGAGTTCCACAAAGTTGTGAGACGTTCAATTTTTTATTACGTTCTTTTTTAAGATATGGTTCTTGGGGCGGGTTTACTTTACTCTAAAGGTCACATAGTCTTTCGGCTTACACAGAATCCGCACACGAAAGTTTTCAAAATTGGGCCTTGAGTGCATGCCTTCATAATTTTATATATTAAAGTGTTAAAAAAACACACTTGTAGGCAAGCTCAGCTGCGCAGACATCATCTCTTGTCGAGCAGAAAAGTTCTAAATTAAATTTTTAGTTAAGTTCTAAGTAAATTTCTAGTCTAGATCGAGTTGTAAATAAAATTGAACTTTGATAAAACTCGAGTATCCTCGTCTGAATTAGCTTTATCTTGCCCTATTAAAACCTATCTCACTTTACTGACAAGAAATCTATGAAATACGACAAATTAAATACAATCAACTGAGTATGCATGTCTGTTAATTTGGCCTTGCCATCCCATCATTTTTACAATGTTTTCAGAAGCATTAACTTTTCAGAATTATGCTTTCACCGAGAATAACCGTCATGAATTGCATCCACACGTTAGCTAGAAGGATTTGTACCCCAAATGCGTTCAGTGAACATGGCACGAATCAACATGATTCTAATAAAACAACTTTCTAGTATGGATAGGATGCCCTAGAAATATCGAATCTCGGCGCTGTTGGCGATTTTCTCTGTTGGGTATAGGAGAAAAATTCCAAGCACAATACCCCACTCTACCCAGGTGTCTGAAATGGGTACCGGTCTTCGACCGGGGGAAAGCGTCATGGCGTCCTGGTGTTAGTTCTAAGGCATTTGAAAAACCAATGTATAAGGTGATATGTATCATGCTTCAATTGGAAATAAAGCATCCGTAGATGCCGATGTTTGTTAAGTCGCTGTACTTATTCGGGCCCACAGGTAGCTATACTCCAATTTGACCCTTGTACTAGACTTAATTAAGAAACATTCTACCTCTGTATCACCTGCGGTAAATAAATTGTATATAATTTTTTTAATTGTAAATACATCCAACCATGCCCAAAACAACTGTCAGGTGCGTGCAAATAATACAAGACATTCACAAACTCTCAGTTCTCATCATTAGCAGACGAGGACAGACACTATACCACTGCCCATTACCCGGTGAAGGGCTCACGTTATTCATTGGCTGATTAAAGATGTTTTATTTCATAAAAATAGGTTCATAAATGGTATCTTATTCCGCTATAGATTTTGTTTAAAGTTAAATTTTAAATTTAGTAAATTTTTCAACGGCTACAGCCAAATATTAACTGGAGATACCTACTGCACCTGGCATCAGGAGCTTATTGCAAGTTATTAAGTAAGGAGAGGAGTGTGAATAAACAAACATCGGCATCTAAGGTTGCTTTTTTTCCAATTCAAGCCTGACACACACCACCTTGTACATTGGTATATCAAATGCCTCATAACTAACACCAGGACGCCATGACGGTTACCCCCGGTCATGCCGGTACCCATTTTAGACACCTGGGTAGAGTGGGGTATTGTGCTTCGAATTTTTTCTCCTATACGCAACAGAGAAAATCGCCACTCCGAGCCAGGATTCGAACCCTCGATGTCTTCACGGAAAGGCAGGTCCTTAAACCACACGGCTATGACGAGCACGGAGACCAAATGGTAACGTTTCATCATCATATCATCTAGAGTCAGCGGCACTAGTAGGTCTGTCTAGCGCCACTCTACCCAGGTGTCGAAAATGGGTACCGGCTTGACCGGGGGTAACCGTCATGGCGTCCTGGTGTTAGTTATGAGGCATTTGAAATACCAATGTACAAGGTGGTGTGTGTCAGGCTTGAATTGGAAAAAAAGCATCCTTAGATGCCGATGTTTGTTTATTCACACTCCTCTCCTTACTTAATAACTTGCAATAAGCTCCTGATGCCAGATGCAGTAGGTATCTCCAGTTAATATTTGGCTGTGGCCGTTGAAAATTTTGCTAAATCTGAAATTGAATATTGAACATAATCTATAGCGGAATAAGATACCATTTATGAACCTCAACAATGAAGGTAATTTCACACCAGTTACGGAGGTAGGGAATACCACTTTCGTTCATGACGTTTATACTTCCAAGAAACTCGTCAACACAGCCAGTAATAGTCTTGCCTTAGGCTCATTTACGTATATAGAATGTTTATATCATGGTTAGGAATATATGTAAGTAAATGATCTCGGGAAATGATTTTAAAGTAGATCATATAAATAAAAATGGGGAAAAATTACCGCGTTCATCATCCGAAAATACGCCTAAAATTTTCTAAATAATAAGTTTTCATCTTTTCTCAATATTTCTAACTGAAAATATTCAACCAATTCACAAAATACACACCTGCAAACAAAACGAAACCACGGATAGTAACGTGAAATACAAAAATAACCCACGAGCACAAACGCATTCAACAAAAACAAACCACGCAGGAAACGATAAATTCCTTAAAATGCCCACAAAACAAAACGACTCGAAAACATAAAGAGATCCTAACCAAAATTTAAAACAAACCTAATTTGGTCAAAATAACATTCTCTTGTTGGTCTGGAATGTGGTACATAGAAAGAGAGAGGATACGGTTTTTACTTTTTAGATTAGATGTTAGTTTAAGCCTCCCTAACCGCAACAAAGGCGTTCCAAAGAGAGGAAGGAGGAAGGCACTATTTAGTATGGAAATTAGGGAACGCGAAATCTATGCACACTGAGCATAGAGACAGTAAGGTGAGAAAGAAGTTCATGAAACAAGATCAAAGTCGAAGAAGAAAGCAATAGGTGCTGAAAAACAGGAGAGCAGTCGACCGAAAAAAAGGGTCTATAAAATAACATTAGTTTTATTTAAACAAAAAGAAAGCTTACATAACTCTCAGTTCGGAACCTCACACTTTCCCCCTGGGAGTGCTAATTCCCGTAGATACAATAGTTGTGTCCTCCTCAGGGGCGCAACTTTTTGTTAAGCCGAAATATTGCAGAAAAAATGATTTACTAACGAAAATTTAAATTTAGAAATATCGGACAGACAAATTTATAACAGGTTTCCGCCCTGGGCAGAAAAAATTCCTGGATCAGAATAAACTTTATAAAAAAGCAGGATATTTTTCTTTCCAACATTTCTTGAAAAAATCAAGACATTTCTGCAAAACTCAAGAAATATTTCTTCTTGTAAAAAAGAGACATATCTGAAAACCTAAGAAATTCCCCTTTTCGTTAAACTTTCTGCTATTTCTATCGTTCCATTTCAGATAAACCTAAAGTCCGGGCCAGACCCCGGGCCTCTGGGACGCTGGGGTCGCCTAGGGAGGCCGGGACCCAACCCACCAAACTGAGGGTCCCCAAATGGGTTGAGTGGGTCAGGCCCTAGTGGGTTAAGGGGGTCAGGTCCCAGTGGGCCAACCCCTGGCCCACCAGGGTATACAGGATACGGGGGATGGTTAGGGATGTCCCCCCCATAGTAAGGGCTATCGGGGTCCCTATATGGGTTGAAGGGTTGAGACGGGTCAGGCACAACGGGGTACGGGCCCACTGGGTTTGGTGGGTACGGGAACCCAGGAGGGTTAGGGTGCAGTGGGCCAGTGGGGTAAATCCTGGGCTGTGGAACGCCTATGTAGTCAGGCGGCGCAGGCTGCTGCCAGCCAATGTTGAAGGACTTCCTCTGCTGGTACCTCTCTTTATACAAGGTCACCCACCGTGGACCGTCACCCATAGCAGAGGGGGGGGACCCGAGGTCCCTCCTGTAGAGGTGCTGCCAAAGGGCGTCGTCCATGGAAGCGTCGTGCAGACGTCGGCACGTCTGCGACACGTTCAACACGCTGCGTGCGTCCAAAAGACGCAGCGTCAGAAGAAGGATCTCTGAAGGGAGTCCTGCCAAGTGGAAGGGGGATGGGAGGCCTAAAATCCTATGTGCCGCCAGCTGCAAGGGCATCAAAAGTTCGTTGCGGAGCTTTTGCGCAAACTTAGAAATGTTTCGTAAATCCTCCACGACCACGGGATGTTCTTCCGTAAACTCCCGATCTTCAGCGTAGTCTTTGACGGACACTTTGGTGCTGATCTCCACGTCTTGCTTTGGGAACGACACCAATATTTGCTTGAGGTCGCCCATGGATACTAGGACCAAAGTGCATGTGAAGCCTGCGTAGCTTTTGTGGGTGTATGACAAGTTGGCAACCATGTCTTCCCAGCCTGGCGGTGGCACGAATTGTTCCACTTTTGAGGCATTCGAGTTGACGTGTTCAACTTTCGAGTCGATACGTTTGCCTTTCGAGACGTCGTTCGAGTTGGAGGTCTTGCTGTTGGGACACACAAAGCCGCACTCCACCATCGTGATGTGGGACAGCAGGTTCACCAGCTGGCTCTGGGACTTGGGTCTGCACTGGGACAGGGCGTGGGACAGACTCTCCGGGACAGCTGCAGCTTCAGGGCTGTCATGCCTGCCATGCACGTCCAGCAGGGAGCTCGGCAAGAAAACTTCGGGGTTTTGGGCTCCACCTGTACGCCGGAATAATTCATGAAATAAAATAAAAATGAATTTTGGGTGATTTATTTAGGAGAGAACAATTCTAATGAATTTTGGGTGATTTATGGATGAAAAATTATAATGAATTTTTTGTAATTTATAAAGAAAAATTAGAATGAATTTTGAGTAATTTATGGAAGTAAACTTATAATGAATTTTGGGTTATTTATGGATGAAAAATTATGATGAAAATTGGGTAATTGATGAAAGAAAAATTATATTATTTCATTCGTTGATTCTTTTATCCAAATACTGGTATTTACACAGGTGAATTATCATTAATATTATTTTAAAACAAAATATTAATATTAATCAAAATAAATTCATGTACCTATGCGTACAAATTGAAATGGCTGCCCAATGCATAAATATCAATTCAGGTAAGTTTTGTACACTTGTACATACATATTTTCACACAAGTCAATCAATGTATTCAGATCCATATTTACTTGACATTTGATGGGGGAATTATTAGTGATGGTGTATTTGATGGGGAAATTATTAGTGATAGTGTATTTGATGGAGGAATTATTAGTGATAGTGTATTTGATGGAGGAATTATTAGTGATAGTGTATTTGATGAGGGAATTATTAGTGATAGTGTATTTGATGGGGGAATTATTAGTGACAGTTTATTTGATGGGGGAATTATTAGTGATGGTGTATTTGATGGGGAAATTATTAGTGATAGTGTATTTGATGGGAAAATTATTAGTGATAGTGTATTTGATGGAGGCATTATTAGTGATAGTGTATTTGATGGAGGAATTATTAGTGATAGTGTATTTGATGGAGGAAGTATTAGTGATGGTGTAGTTTATGGGAGAATACTAGTATCTCGAAACTATAATGTGGGGTACCTTTACACGGCAATATAGAGCAATATATTCACGTACTGATATCAGTCTAGTCCACACTTGAGGTTCCCAACCTATGGTGCTTGCATACCCTGGGAGTACTAGACAATATTCTAGAGTGCAAGAAAAGTGCAGGTAAATAATAGGATATTGGCTATTTGTTGGCATTTTTATTCCAGAGGAGCAAGAAGGAAAGCGCAGGTAAATAGTAGGATATTGGCTATATATTGGCATTTTTATTCCAGAGGAGTAAGAAGAAAAGCACAGGTATATAATAGGATATTGGCTATACGTTGGCATTTTTATTCCAGAGGAGCAAGAAATGCAGGTATATAATAGGATATTGGCTATATGTTGGCATTTTTATTCCAGAGGAGCAAGAAGGAAAGTGCAGGTAAATAGTAGGATATTGGCTATATATTGGCATTTTTATTCCAGAGGAGCAAGAAGAAAAGCGCAGGTATATAATAGGATATTGGCTATACGTTGGCATTTTTATTCCAGAGGAGCAAGAAGGAAAGCGCAGGTAAATAGTAGGATATTGGCTATATATTGGCATTTTTATTCCAGAGGAGCAAGAAGAAAAGCGCAGGTATATAATAGGATATTGGCTATATGTTGGCATTTTTTTTCAACACCCTACTTTCAGTTACAACATGGGGACAAAATACAAAATACAAAATTCCAATATCCTGTCTGAGGATCAAATATGTTACAACATATTCAACATGAAATTATTCTCAAAAACTATATAAAATAGAACAATTAGTAACCTAGCAATACATAACACAGCAAAGCATTAACTTCACTATTGAACTTCAACTCCACATATCTCTGTATTGGTTATACCTATAAACACCTTATTCTGAACTTGTCATTAAATGATAATTTAGTCATCAAAGAATGGTTGAAGACTAATTATGACTGTTAATTTAGTCATCAAAGAATAGTTGAAGATTAATTACGATTGATAATTTAGTCATCAATGAAGGATAATTAAGATTGATAATTTAGTCATCAAAGAATAATTGAAGAATAATTATGACTGATAATTAAGTCATCAATGAATAAATGGTTAAAAAAACACTATAACCAGGAAGCAGTCCCCCTGTACACTCAAAATGCCCTAGTCTTGCGTTAAAGACAAAACTTCTATGGCATTTTTTTAAAGGCAACAGAAAAGTTAAAATATAATGAATTTGTTGACTTTAACTCGGTTAACCCATTCCAAGTTCACACAATTTCAAGCAATTGTGAACGCTAACCGTTTTCAACCCCATTACTGTACTGTACTTAGCACCCCATTACTGTTATCCCCACCCTTAACCTTTTTGAAACCTAACAAAACATACCCTACCTCTTGTTTACCCTCACAGTTGCAAACCCCAACTTTTGTGAACCTTAGTAATTGCAAACCCCAACTTTTGTGAACCTTAGTAATTGCAAACCCCAACTTTTGTGAACATTAGTAATTGCAAACCCCAACTTTTGTGAACCTTAGTAATTGCAAACCCCAACATTTGTGAACCTTAATAATTGCAAGCCCCAACTTTTGTGAACCTTAGTAATTGCAAACCCAAACTTTTGTGAACCTTAGTAATTGCAAGCCCCAACTTTTGTGAACCTTAGTAATTGCAAACCCCAACTTTTGTGAACCTTAGTAATTGCAAACCCCAACTTTTGTGAACCTTAGTAATTGCAAACCCCAACTTTTGTGAACCTTAGTAATTGCAAACCCCAACTTTGGTGAACCTTAGTAATTCCAAACCCCAACTTTTGTGAACCTTAGTATTTGAAAACCCCAACTTTTGTGAACCTTAGTAATTGCAAACCCCAACTTTGGTGAACCTTAGTAATTCCAAACCCCAACTTTTGTGAACCTTAGTATTTGAAAACCCCAACTTTTGTGCACTCGCACAGAATTAGAATGAAGTAATCATGAAATTCTAAATATAATGAATTTGGAAAGGTAGTGAATTTGGAAAGGTAGTGAATTTGGAAAGATGATGCATTTGGAAAGATGATGAATTTGAAAAGATGATGAATTTGGAAAGATGATGAATTTGGAAAGATGATGAATTTGGATAGATGATGAATTTGAAAAGATGATGAATATGGAAAGATGATGAATTTGGAAAGATGATGAATTTGGAAAGATGATGCATTTGGAAAGATGATGAATTT
>JACJUY010001678.1:62897-75240 GCA_014220935.1 Platorchestia sp. MABIK | reverse complement strand
GGCGTACTAATAGACAAACTATACGAGGCGTACTCGTAGACAAACTATACAAGGCGTACTAATAGACAATCCATCCGAGGCGTGCTAATTGACAAACCATCCGAGGCGTTATACGAGGGCTAATTAAGTAAAAAAAATTATCTCTTGAATATATTATACTCCAAGAGATGGCTGACAACTTATAAATAACTTATATACTACTAGAGAATTCTTTGGAATTTCTAAATTATTAGTTGAAACGAAGTAAGAAAAGACAAAAAAAAACCTTATACTGAAGCATATTGGAACACCCTCGTAAACGATTATCAAGTAGTGAGAAAAGGTTTTTCACAAAGTAATTTATTTTCCAATTCTTCAACTTTACGAAACAGTTGAAGTTCATAACGTGATAAATTACGAACAAATTCACTCAACAAATTTCCATTGGAAGACTGTCAATCGTTAAAATGTAAAATCTCTGAAGTCTATAAAACGCAACGTTTCGATGTACAACCATCATCATCAGGCAAAAATGTACAAAAAAATTGTCCAGTCACATTGGCAAAATGGAAATCTATTGCTTAAGCTATATGAGACTCGGTATAAAAGATATCACAACACAGAAATATTTTATAAATGACTAAAGATAAAGTTTTCACAATAAAAATATATATATATACACAAGATCAGGTACAGTAATAGAATTGCACACTATAGATGTTCATTGCACAAGCGATCGAGGCGAAATGACCGGACGGGCTGTTGCCTCAGACTTCTAAGCTGCGGTTTTAGTAAATAATTTCAGAACCGAAAAGTTATTTGTGTTTTCGTTGAGAACAGGTTCAAGTTAATGGATGTGTACCGCTTCTCTTATTTGAATATGCTTTTCTTAATTACGTTATATAAGATTTTTGTGGTGGGGTATAGATCTTCATTCGATGGTTTGCAACTATGGTCAATGCGGGAATGGTTGAATGTAGAACCTTGGTATTTATGGGCGGTTAATCTTTGCCTCAGGGTCATCCTGGTCAAGCCAATGTAACATTTATTCGAATAAATGTTACAGACATGAGACTTGAGTATTACAGACCTGAATTCTCTTCTGTCATACTTAAATTGGAAAATTGCACTGGCTCTGTCCAGATCCATAATCCTGGATGCAGACATATTATATTTCCCTATGTTATCCGTTTTTTCATTGATGTACTCGAAAGAAAACTGCTGGATTGCCGCCAAGCCTTGCAAAGTTTAACGTGCTATTTCGCTACAAAGAGGAAGTATTTTGCTATTATACCTGCAATATCAACGTTTCTTAGTGCGATTTTGACAATATTTTTGGCGCTATTTTGATCACTTTTTTAGGATTAGAAATCCGGGCTCTTCTTATGATGACGAACCAAAGCGTTAAATCATAGTGTTGTGTGATTATGATAGTAATGTTACACAGGTGCTGTTGATAAATACGAATACTGTTGAGGCATAGCACAGAAGCTTCGATATGCATTTTTGGATCAACTAAACTGAATGATAAAAAAACAGAGCAACAGAATAAAAATAAAACAACCTGACACCGGCTGGGTCAGCCACGAGCCCCGTTCGCTAACCGTGTCTCAATGAGGCGCAATGTGTCAGCTGAGCAATTGACGTATCAGTTATGATTTTGGTTTTTAAAAACGATGAACTAATTTAGTTTCGATGTTTGTTACTTTTGTTTTGTACTAATGGAAAATAGTAATGAACATCTTGTAATTCATCTATGCAAGTTTAATATGTAGGCTTCTAAAACATAACTTTTACTTAAGTATGAATTGTAAACCTTTCCATTTCAATGAAACGGTTGTTAATGCTCGAACCTCAGCCAATCCATAGGAGTTGTTTGCGTTATTGTTGATCATATACAATTTATCAGTTCTCTATATTATAGATCGCAAGAATATATGGATTATTTGCACTCATATAACGTTTTGCTGTAGTAGAAATTCATCTCTAGAAAGTTTTTTCAACGCCCAGGAAAAACAAATAAATTGTTCATTTGTTTGCCCGAGAGTTATAGCTTTCCTGAGGCTTTTGCGAGTCTCCTGGAGATTGTTCATCGTTGAACGATCAACCAATCGTTGCTCAATGATCAATCCATCACTGTTCAATGATCCAGCATTGTTCAATTATGAACTATTTATTTCAACCTCCGCCAAAGGAGAGACGTGGCTTCAGCAAAAATATTGAAAAGTCAACACCGAGAATTGATTAAAGAATGTGAATTAAAGCTTCAAAATCCTGTCCCCTAAATTGACTAATTATAAGAAAATTTTAGCCCCCCTTTACCACAAAGATGTTCAAAGAGAGGAAGGATGAAGGCACCTTTAAGTATGGAACTAAGGGAACGCAGAATCTACGCACAAAGTGCATAAAAACAGTAAGCTAAGAAAGAACTTCACGAAACAAGATAAAAGTTGAAGAAGTAGTAGGTGCTGAAAAACAGGACAGCAGTGAACCATAGATCATAAAAATACCTTAACATAAAAAAATTTTATTTCAACAAAAAGAAGGCTTACCTAACTCTCAGCTCGGGCTCTCACACATTTTCCCCTGGCAGCGACAATTCCCATAAGTACAATAGTTGTATCCCCCTGAGGGGCTGCACACCTAAAATTCGCCTCTGACCTGTCTCTTACGACCTGACCTTTATCTTAAGCTAGGACAAGAGCCGGACACGGTCGACAAAGGAGGCGAGTGTTCTGCTAATAAACGTTTTGATTCATTGGTACAAAATCAAGCAACCAATATTTCACTGTACGGGTTAATATCCCCCTTTACTGTGCACAGTGAATCTTGTGTGGACATATCTGAGGTGACAAGCGATCTCCAAGCTGCATCAGACCAACATGAGCGTGCTCTCGTCGCACATCACTATTTGTCACTTCCGTGACCAATTATTCAAATTTCCGGTAGAAATTAGGTTTTTTTTCAGAACCTTGGTGAAGAGCAGATTTATGGCGACGAATCGAGAAGGAACTTTTATATCTTTTTGTGGCTAATTTTGCATCATTCATGGTAACATTAATTTAAGACAAAAGTTTTTTACAAAGCATGGCTGCGTTTTTGTTAGATGTATCGCTTCTCGCTCAAGAATGAACACAAACAGATGTTTTCTTTGACAGCTCTAGAAGCTGACTTTCTTGAAATTTCGATAACGATGGGAGCGTGGCACCATTGTTCTCGCATTGCGAATGTCCAGGCTCTTCACCAACAAGTTTGCTAGCTCAGGTATCACTGTTATTCTTTGCTATTACAGGGTGAGAGCCAGAGTCAATTCTTGCATTGAACGTTTGGTGCAACCTATTGTTATCACTAGCAGGAGAGCTTTCAAGATATCAAAGTAAACATGAAAGTGTAAATTGAGTAACGTATGAAAAATATTGAGTGACCGAGTCCTAAACTTTCAGAATAATTTTCTGAATTAATGCGAACAAGGAAGACGAAAGATTGATAATAATGATAATAATGAGAGGTGTTGACACAATCAACTTACGAAAGATTGAGAACGGCATGGCAATTTTAGTCTTCCTGGTTTACCATCTGCAAGAGAGCTGCTTGCGATGGAGATAACCAAGGTCGCCTAATGGGTATTTTTTCATCAAAATTACTCAATTTCCTTCAAACGGAAATGAGCATAAGGAGCACTTGCCGTTTTGCAACCCTATAGGATAGAAAATTGTGTTAAGGTGTCCAGCAGCCTAAGGAGCTACTGTCATTTCAGTCTGGTTTTCCAGATGTGGGTGGCTTCGAGTTTCGCTCTCGACACTTTTGAGGCGCTCCAGAATGACTGATAGACGTTGCAAGATTTTATCACAGTCGAGGAACGTTCTACCTCACGATTACGAGGTACTCGCCATTTTTCCTCTGTGGTATACCCATACCAGGCTCTTGGTTTACCTGACGCTTCTTCGCTTGAAGCAAACGCATGCGAAATTTGGTAAAGGCAACTTGTTACGAGCTCCCACCATACTATCAGGCAGACGTATCATACGCTACTCGTGATCATGATAATTCCTCTACGCCGAATTGAAAAACAATCGCGACAAATGCTCATTTTGAACGGGAATGGTGTGTGCATGTCGCACTTTCGAGGTTGAAACCAACTGATACAATATTTTCAATGCTGACAACTATGGTTTTGTTTTAAAACACTGCGCAGAGTCGCAAGTTCAAACTATCCGTAGATTTAGTGCTTATGAACAAGCAAAACTTCATTTCCTACCCCGTTCCATGCTACTTTTAAGAGGATAGATGAAAAATTCCTCAATCGCCTCGGGCTCTGGTTCGCTACTTTCTCTCGAACGCACATCGCCATTCATGCTTCATTTTTAAATTACCATCTTGTATTCTCTGAGGCAATATTGACATAGCACTGATAAACTGAGAAGTAATGCGAAGATGGCACTTTTAGACGAACCTCGGCATTAGCAGACCAAGCGCAGAAAAAAACATCAAGCGTCAAAATCCTGAATGAAGTGGAAGCTAATTAATAGACTTGAAGACGCCCTTGATATTTTCATTCTTATTTGGAAACACAGTACCGTCATCCAGAGGAAGAGTTCTAAATTCTTCAGTCTTAACCAATTTCTCCCCAAGTCAGGCAGCATTCAGTTTCACAGTTTTAATTCTAGGTCGCAATGAAACTCAAACTCAAGTGTAGGATGGAAAATTAAACTCATTAGAAAGTTTAAGAAATTGTTAATCTTGTCAGTATACAAAAGTAACTGCTGCGAAGTAATACTTCATGTAAAATAAGAGCTAAAAGTGAAAAATAATGCGGACAATACGTACAAGAAAAATCGTCGTCAAGTCAATGTTCGACTCATGGAGTTATTCTATGCATTTGGAGGAAACGAGATTAACGAACAGAAAGCAGTTGTTGACTTCCTCACGCTCTCGCATAGCGAGAGAGAACAAAAAAACGAATGTCGACTTGATTCATTTCCTAAGCTAACAAAAAGACCAAACCTGAGAATTTCAGGTTATCAAATTAACGGTGTTCCAAAGAAAGCTATACCATCGAGATCTTATTTGTGTTGAATACTGGCAGAGTGCTGTGAGGCTTGTGTGAATGACGGTCCCCTCGTCAAGAGGCTGAACCCAGGTCTGTCACATGCTCTTTGATACTTCCTGCACCACTCCAATTTAAAAATTCTGTCTGGGTGTTTTTGGTATTTTTGCCCATCAGATATTTTTTTAGGTTAAAGTCTGCATCGAGGCACGGCAACTTTGGAGGAATTTGAAAAGGGTGAGACGATTCCGTAGAAAAAAGGGGAGTTGTGCTCATGTTTTCAAATTCACCTTCACCTAAAGTAACTACTTCCCATCTGTCGATAGAAAGCTTCGATTCGTCTGGAATAAAATTAGAAAAAACGACTACAGGACATGTTGCGAATTTCTTCACAGTGCCTTTGTATTTGCCAGAGACGAGGTAGCCATTCTTTACGGCCTCAAGAACGTGATAGTCAAACTTTTCTTTGCTTGAGCGGCTACAATCGAAACAGACGCCTGTAGGCTGCTTCGACAACAGAAGGCTGATATCCCTCACCTGAAGAACACCATCCATAAGGTCATACATATAAAGGTTATGAAGATAATTAGCCAACCAAGTTTTCCCGGAGTTACCAATGTCATCGAACACCCACAGGATTTTACGTTTGGGTTGGTGAACGAGCTTGAGGAAACATTTGTATTGCCAGGCACTCAGCTTGTAACTCTTCCACTCCTCGAATGAGGCCCGTTTCATTCGTATGTTGTGCACATAGTCGGCTGTGTCTTCGTAATATTGAGGACGTATTGAATATTCTCTGCTCACCCTAACCAAAGGTGCATCGTCGCTGAGTAAACCCGCTACGATCATGCCTACACTTGCGCATTTTCTGCGATTTAATGAGGTCGCACCAGCCATGTCATCGATATCCCATTCTCCAATGGTTTCAAACCTTCCGTTTTTAATACAGTAGTTATAGTTTTGAAGGGCTTTGTATCGAGCCGGTTCCCAATAGGCACGAGAGAAAATTTTTTTGACATAGCTCGTTCTGTAGGTGCGGTAGAACTCCACGTAGCCTTGCAAGTGGGGCGTCCCATTCGAAGAAGACACTTCGTACCCCCACACTGCCCTCTTGATTTTAAACTCCGGCTGTGCAAGATACTTCAGGTAGTCTTCTCCAGGGTCGTAGTTATGGTACGTGAAGCACCATCTGCTGCCGCCACTCATCTTTCGAGATGGACTAAGTAAGGATCCGTGTCAGTAAAGTAACTGTCAACAAAATTATATTTGCAACAGACTTCAAGACAAAATTCAAAACATCAACAAATGCAGCGTCATCTTTAAATAAAAGTGCTCACCTCTTTGCAAAGAAAGGAATAGTACACGAAACCAAAATAATGATATCCAAATTAAACAAAGCTTCTGATTATACCTACACGCAACCATACATGAGGAAGTATGAACGGCTAATTGGAAGAGTTGAAATAATTGTCCGACATAAATATTCATTGTTATTAATATGAAAAAAAGCTTTAAAAACAAGACGAATCTGCATTCAAATTGAAACCTGCTCCTTATTCAAAAACGTTAATTGAAAACTTCCCTATGTTCAGAGGGTAGGAGAGAATTAGGTGGAGCGCATGAAACGCTTGTTCTAAAAAGTACGATTGAACTCGAGTACGAAAATTGATACTTCTTTGGGCATACAACATTGACAGTGAAAAACTGATATAGCAAACGCAATTAAAGCACAAAAATCTAATAATGGAACTAAAACGTGGTGTGCAAAAAGAACAAATACGTAAACTGGAAAACAGCTTTTTACAAACTGTAGACGATAGGAGACAGCTTAGAAGGTCGTTTAGATGTTTTTGGTATGGGAGACAAATTAACAAAGTTTGCAAATATGAATTAAACTTTGTTCGACCTTATCTTTCGAAGTTGTTGATATTGACGAAGCTATCATGATTGTTCGCGTGGTCCATAATCGAGGAATGAAGAGGACTTGTTAACACATTACATTGGTTTAGCAACTTACCACGATCCCCATCCACTCTGGAATCTAAAGTGCGACACGTAAATCCCACGCGCTACGAGGCACATCGGGCGGAAATAAATTGTAATTTAGAAGGAGGGAACAAATCGTTGTTCCCTAAATGATTTTATATTAAATAAATTTTGAATAAACTCTATCTAAAAAATAGACATTTTAATTGAACTGGAAAGAAACGGAATACGCAAGATTATAGAGTAACACATTCGTCGTATTTAGGTCCATATGTAACCCAATCGGTAAGTTTCTAGTTCACGTTTTGATATAAATGAGTGAAATTTCATGTTTCGGCTTCTTAAATGAATAAATTATAATACGAGGTGAAATGTTACCGTGCAATTGTATGAATTTCTTGGGAAAGATAAAAATGTATTCGCGCGATGAAGTCGATTTCCCCGTTCTGCTACGTACAACCTAACCAAATCAATCGTTAACAGCCTCAGGGGCCGTGATGAATATTTTAAATGTTAGTTCAAGCTTCCTTGACCACAAACAAAGGCGTTCTAAAGAGAGGAAAAATGAAGGCATCATATAACATGTTGCTTGCGATATGACCGACCGGTAGGGCGTGCTATGGTTTTTCCTGCTGCGAAACGACCCATCGATAGGTCGTTTGAAAAAGTCTAACAAACTTTTTTAAATTAATGGTATTTAATGAACTAAGTTAATGATTGGTATTTAAAAGTTTGCTAATCACTTTTGATTTTAAATTTGAGCTGAATATTGAACTTCAGTTTAACCCATCCCAGTCAATGTGTTAAAATGGTGTCAAGAGAACACGGAATCTATGCACAAAGTGTGCTCCCGCACAAGATCTGCGCACAGAAATGGCAAATTTAGAAGAAAGGGTGCAAAAGATAAAAGTAGTAGAAAGTAATATGAACTGAAAACTCAGGAGAACAGTGAACCGAGAAAAAAAGACTTGACAAAACAAAAACATTTTCCCTCGACATATAGAAGGCCTACCCAACTTCAACGCGGAGCCCCGCGTTTTCCCCCTGGGAGTGTTTATTCCCATAAATATGTTAGTTTCATCCCCTGGGAGGAGCAGAATATGCAACATCTCTAAACCATGATGCTATCACTCCCAAACTTCACAGTTGAAATTTAGTTCTTCGGTATAAAGGCAGTACGTACGGTCTCCCTCAGCCATAATTTCGTGAATTGCGAAATTATATTTCAATTTTGTTCCCATTTGTCCACAGAACGCTTTTCAGGAATGTTAGATTTATTTTCATACTCATGATCAAACTCCAGCAGGGTATTTCCTGCACAACTATTGTTATTTCAATCACCAAATTAATTTTCTTTTGGAGAACGCGATTTCAGTTAAGCTCAATCAAATTCATTGCTTAAAATGCGAAGTGAAAGAATTATGCCTGATGCTGACGGGTCTCATTGCAACTCTGTATGTGATCGATTAGTTTAGATTAGATTTCAGGTTTAAGCCACTAACCGCAACAAAAGCGAATCGAAGAGAGGAAGGAGGCCTTCTTCCTTCCTCTGTTCGATTCGTTCTTGTTGCGGTTAGAGTATTTACCCATTACGGATGGACTCGAGGGAACGCGGAATCTATGCACAAGGTGCATAGAAACGGTGAATTGAGAAAAAAGTGCATGAAACAAGAAGAAAGTGGTAGGTGCTGAAAAATAGGACAGCAGTGAACCGAAAGCGATGGTCCATTTGATGACAGAAAAAAAAACATTTCATTTGAACAGAAAGAAGTCTTACTTTAACCGTTAACATGGGACCTCGCATTTTCCTCCTGGGTGTGCAAATTTCCATTTATATAATAGTTGTATGCCCCCTGAGGGGATTTGTGTGTGATCGTTTTAGATTGTTTTCAAACTTTCTCGTGAATTTTTGAGATATCTTCAGCGCTGAGATATCTTCAGAGCACCTGATAGTTTTCGGTTTTCTGCAGGTCCGCTACCTTAGTATCTAGAAACGACTGAAGCAAAGAGCGTAAACGAGATTTTGCATTTTTTTTATATCTTGGATGTATCATCTACTTTACATTACCTCTTTTTTTGAATTGGAAAGTTTTTCGCTTCCAACATAGATTGGACCGAACTGATTGATGCCGCGACCGACGATATAAGTAAGTACAGTAGATCCTGCTGAGTGCATAGCGCATAGCAAGAACAATCTAAGAAGTCCTGAGAGGAAATTTTATCGATAAAAAAGAATTGGCGTTTTATGCAAGTCACCAGTTTTGCATTAATGCTTTTTCTCCCTTACATGTGCAGAAAAGAATGGTATGGTATTGAACTATGGTATTGTTTCTTATAATTTGTACTAGTTAAGGGTCTTTCGGTGAAACATGAAACCGTAGTATAATTCGTTGCGTTGACCTGAGGCGGAACAGTGTTTCAATATTTTGAATGAACTAAATAGACCAGGGCTTCTCAACCAGAGGTACATGAGAGCAATTGGAGGAATTACGTCCTCTTTGAGGAATTTTCTTCATTTTTATCGCACATTCTGCTTTGCCCATTCCAAGACAAATATTGAGAAAACCAGTTTCGTTTCAATTTATAAAAAAAATTGTTGAAGGTAGAATTTGTTTGCGTACAAACATTCGGTGCTTCCCACCGTACCTGGGAGGCCTGCAGCGCGATAGGAAGTTTACGCTCTAAACGATAGAATGAGAATATGTTGTGCTTGTTCTTCAGCATTATTTTACGTTTTAACACCTGAAAAATATTTAGCAAGAAATGCTTTTATCTCTTTTCAAACATCATCTTTGGTCAAAGTATTTCAACGCAAGCGCCAGTGATATTTCCATAGAAGAATCATTTTGCGTGAAATGAAGGACAAACATTTCAGCTAAAACCCTCCGAAATCTTAATTCGATTCGAACAAATAAAAGTCCATCTGCTTCAAGAAGCCATTTAAAAAGCGCAATCTCGTGCAAAAGTCTATACGAACTAAATCTCTATGAAAAGTATAAATTAATGCAACCAAATTGAACTTAAAAATCTACGGTGCGATGCTAGAAACTCGTACCCAATCCAGGAGAGAAACTCTTTCTAATAACCTAACATCCGAATCTAAGTTATTTTATGAACCCATCAATTCAAAAATAACAGACTTCCCACCTGAATTTCTTTAGTAAATCTGATGTTCGAAAATCATTGAAGCATTTCAAATAAAAAAAATGGATGAGATTTGTTGGGAAGCAGAAAATTTTAATGTGCCGTCAACATACTGTTTTTATAAAATTGGTTTTAAATAATAATAATAATGAGAGGTGTTGATACAATCCACATTTCAGCACGGATACGGGTCCTTTACTGCTCCCTTCTACACTGGTTTTAAACTATCTGGGTACTCGTTCAACAATTTCCTTTGTTGAAGCACATAAAAATATTCGTTTCCAGCTGAAAGTGATCGATACCTGAATTCTAGGCTCCAGAGGGAGTGTCGTGGTAGGAGTGTCTGTACCAATAATTTCAACTAGGCTTCCTCATTCAGCGAGCGATCAGAAACCACGACGATTTGTTAAATTGCCGTCAAATGCAGTAGCTTTATAATTTTGGGCACAACATGAACTTCAGAACAAAGAATTTAAGAATCGCTCATATTCAAAACCAGACTAATTTCGAACAATCATGTCCTTGGCTACCCACACTATTGGTAATAGATAACGAACTACGTCAACTTTATGGTTTTTTGCAGGCTTCGCGTTTTAGGTCTGATTTTATGGCTTATTGAATTTTATTCGCTCTACGTAACCTGTCTAGCAGTTTTTCAGACGACTTTGTGTCCATAACCGATGATGTTCTAATGCACGAAACTTCCGTTTCTGTGTGTGAGTTCCACCGCACTTCATAAAAGAATATTTCAAGCAGTCCATCTGGTTCTATTTATTAATGCTCTTGTAGGGAACGACATTGTCTAGGAGATGGATCGTCGCTGTCTGAAATTCAGTTTCTGAAAATTTCGATTTGTGAAAAACCAATATGTTGAGAAAATAAATTATCAAGATTCACAGGCCTATTTCAATTATTCATCACTCAATACCATTTGAAAGAGCAGACTTGCACAGTACACACGTGTCATCTGCTGTTACTGTAGTATGGAGTACGAATTTTGCCGCAATAGAAGCGAACGATTATAATGCTCAACACATCATTAGTATTTCAATAGTTATCAAAATTAGCCTCGCAAGAGAACTCTTTAGCAGCTCATTCACTTACCAGTTTCTTCCTCGGAAAGATGACGATGTTACTCCATTTGATTACTGCTTAAGAATACTCCGTTTACGCTTCTTTATCTGCGACTGAGGAACGATGTACTTGCAAATAAATGAATACAACTGCATCAACACAAATGACATGGAAACTACATTTGTATGCGTTGGTTTATGGAACTATCTCAACTATTTAAAATTCATCAAGAAACTGATGTCAAGGTTACTGAACTGCAAAATGTGAATTCTTTAGTGAATAGAAAATGCATCCGGATAGTAGCAGATCATAAATTATTGATTATCGGTCAAGTCAAACGCCCCCAACCACAACTAAGGGTTTCCCGATACAAGAAGGTTTAAATTGCAATAAGGGAACTAGGGAATGTGGACATGGTGCGTCTCCACACGCAACCCATAGAAACAGCATGATTAGATTAAATGTTAATTTAAGCCTCACTAAAAATAGTTCTGAAGAGTTCCGTTCAAGCCCCCAAAGCGAGGATTGGTGCCTTCCGAAGGCGGGAGGCACCAATAAGTATGGAGGTAATGGAACGCGGAATTTATGCAGAAAGGGCATAGAAACAGTAAGTTGAGAAGTTCATGAAATGAGATAAAAGTTGAAGACGAAAGTAATAGGTACTGAAAAAGTCCCACCTGACTTTCAGATGGAGGTCTCAAATTTTCCCCTGTAAGCGCCATTTCCTATAGTTACAATAATTAAATTCCCCTGGGAGGCATTTCCCTCAGCAGTAGAACTGAACTGGGCAAATAAAAAATAGTGCTGGACACAGTCCGGGATAAACATTACTCAAGTGCTAGAGCTACAATCCGATTATCAAACCCAGACTGTAGAGACCCATAGCATCATTTGAAATTTAGACAGTCCTTCAAAACTTAGCTAATTTATTGCAAAGCTATTTCCGTTGAGAAAAAAATTAACCCTTATCAACCGTGATGGTTAAATTATTACTGATTGCGGCAGTGTTGAGCCGACCGACATGGAAGACTGTGGCTGAAGACGCAACAAAGCACCTGGCTGAAGACGCAACAAAGCACCTGGCTGAAGACGCAACAAAGCACCTGGCTGAAG
>JACJUY010001678.1:26526-61938 GCA_014220935.1 Platorchestia sp. MABIK | reverse complement strand
GCAACAAAGCAACTGGCTGAAGACGCAACAAAGCAACTGGCTGAAGACGCAACAAAGCAACTGGCTGAAGACGCAAGAAAGCACCTGACTGGAGAAGGAACAATGGACAAGCCTTCTTATTCTCCAAACATCATGGAGCACATATCGACCCACTGCATGGCATTTACGCTGCTCTTATCTGAAATGCAAGGTGGTACAAAAACAAGTGGATTAGTGGACGGCTGGCGAAATATTGAGAAGTCCGATTCTCTTCGTGAAGCGTACCTCCACTAGCATTCGTCGTTTTCACCATGTAAAAGCGGAAGAAAGTAAGCATCGAAGAATCGAAAAACGACTCTGAAATAGTCAAGGAAAAAGGGACTGCCAATGTAAGCAGATGTGTAAAGCGTTTCCCGAAAAGGAAGCAAAACCTAGAACAATCTCTTTTTTCGAAATGTAATGTAGTCTGCACAGCTCAAAAGGATCGTCTATCTAAGGTTGAAGTGACGTGCAAAGTTAAATATGTGCAAAATTAAATATATGCAAACAAAAACTAGAAATTAATGAAATTCCGTTCTAGAAGCACTTCTACATCGCTGCGGAAGAGCAAATCCACTAAGCTAGTGAAGATTAGATTAGATTATTAGTTAGTTTAAGCCTCCCTACCCGCTACAAAGGCGATCCAAAGAGAGGAAGGAGGAAGGCACCATTTAGTATGGAGTTTAGGGAACGTGGAATCTACGCAGAAAGGGCATAGAAACAGTAAGATGAGAAAGAAGTTTATGAAACAAGATCAAAGTTCAAGAAGAAAGTAGAAGGTGTTGAAAAAACAGGACAGTAGTGAACCGAAAAAAGATGGTCCGTCACAGAACAAAAACCTATTCTATTCCAACAAAAAGGAAGCCTACCTAACCCTTAGCTCGGGCCCTAACATAGTCCCCCTGGGAGCGCTAATTCCCATAGATACAACAGTTGTATCCCCCTGAGGGGGAACTAAGCTAGTGAAATTCTTTAATGGTGATCTATAGAAAAGCAATATTCACCTACCAATACATGGACCTCACACCTTTCAGTGTAGAAAAGCAGATCAGAAAAACTCTCTCAAACCTCGAATTGGCTCTCTTCCGACGTGGTAGAGCGCTTTGCAATACTTGTTCAATCATGCTATTTTCATTACAAATTCGATAAGCCTCTAACGGCACTTCATCCAATACCACGGCCTGGCAGGAGCGATATCCTTGCAAGTCAAACGCTGCACATTCATTATGTGCGATAAAGCTCGGTGGCACTGGTTATAGAAGTAAAAATGATGTCGGGATAATCGGAACGTCGTCACCAACGCACAGCACAAGAACTGCGCTGAAGGTACGGTGTACATTTCAAAACATTTGTTCATTAGCGCACCCAGTCCTGACGTTAAAGCCTATTAGGCGAAGATTTATAGGGGGATCCTCAGTTCGTTGAACAAACAATGTACAACAATGTTCGGGTCGTTGAAATAAACGCTCAACAACCGTTTGGTTGAAAATGTGCCTTCGAACAGTTCCACTGACTCAAAAATTGAAACGTGTATGAGAAACAAACTAACTTTACGAATAACATGGAATTTAAATGAAGTTAGGAGAAACATTTTCAACTTAAAAAACAGAATAACAGCCTTGATTCTCATGACCATAAGAAAAGGACTAATTAACTTAGATATTGGTAATATATGCTCAATATGACGCCCATCTGTTGTGATGCAGGCGTTCACACACGCGCCGGTTCATTTATTGCCGGTCGCGATCGAAGACACCAAGAGTTTCCCAAATCCTTGCGGAAATTTCAACAATTCTACCAACGGATGACGTCTTCTTCGGAATTGATGAGTCGTTCACTCAACTCTTCAAATATTCCCAGTTGTAGAAATCTAGGGCGTTAGATGAGGAGGACGTGGCCATGTGAACTAAGCATTTTCGACCACACTGTTTTAATTAAAATATTCACTTCAACAATCTTTACGTCGAGTTGAAGTTTGTTCAACAAAGGGGCGGTGACCTTGTATAGTGGCATGAAGAGAAAAATAATAGTGATTGAATGTGAATGTACACACCATTTGAACACGGCCAGTTGTCGCACACACTCACTGTTATTCGTCACGTCCGTGATAAAACAGGACTCTTGCCTTCGTACACAACTTTCGGCAATAAATTGAGGCTAATCTCGAGTTTTAAGGTGCAAAGCCTTAGAAATAAGAGCCAAGTTAATGAGTGATATTTAGAAAATCTATGTCCTCGATTCGCTCCTTTCTTTCATGAACGCGAAATAAAATTCATATATGGGCTAACATGAAATTTTATGTGCTCCATTTTGAGATCATTTTGAATTTTCTACTACATTTATTATAGGGAACACCATAGGGTACCAAGGAAAAATCAGTGGTCAGGAAATGGCACTTTCGTGTGGAGTTCTGGAAACTTGAAAACTGCAGAAAGTGTACCCACTGCCTGCACTCTGGGTTTCCAGTACGTACTCGACAAACCTTGAGCAATATTTGTTCGTAGTTTTCTGCTAAGTTTTGATAGTTCTGCTTCGGAATTTGCCCACTAACTTATTACTTTGAAAAAAATTATACTCATCTCATCCGAAGTACTTAGTTGGAAGACTAAGTACAGTAGCGTAACGCCAGTCGATACAAGCTATGACCAAAGCAATTACTTCTAATTTCACGATTAGAGATAAAGTAAAAATATTATCCAACTCGTCGGCTCCGACTCAGACTGGAGACGAATAAGTTGTCGATAACTTTTAAGTAGAACCGAATTGAGTGGAAATATAAAAATACACCATACTTGCTTGATGAACCTAATAACAAACTCAAAATTACTGGTCACCCGAAACATCCCTTTTCAACTAACCGAGCAGTTATAAACATGCTCAGTGATACGATGGAACACGAATAGTTGGGTCTGTCAACTAATTTTTTTAAACAGTGATACACCAAAAAGAAGCATGTGGTATAGAACTCATGGAGCCAGTTTATGTTTTGTAACCAAATAGAACACCCGTAAAACCAGGGCTTGAAATAATCTGTTTGATGAAACGAAGACGATAGAGAAGATAAAATGCAGCCCAGGTTTGTGTGATTCATGCAGTCTTCATTGAAGGGTTTTGATTTCAATTGATTTTGTAGGTTCTTACAAGCATTCATTCTCAGAAAAGTGTACTCATAAATTAAATGTAAAAACTACGTTATTTACGTAGCAAATACTTTAATGGTAGAGGGTAATAATAATTGGGCTCTGATACTACACAAATTGGATTAGTTCCCGGTTGCATGATTACATCTATTGTAAAATTATAAAAATCTATGAAATACAATTGGCAAAAAAGTTTTAAATCCAAAGATACCGAGTTATTGGTTATGAAAAACTCATGAGTGCGATTACACTGACTAGAATTAGGAGCCGAAACCCGTGGTTGGGGGCCGTTGAGTGCTTTGTGAAGGAAGACCAGCAACAGCAGCTTAAATTCCGTAAACATTTTTCAATCCTTGTGAAGTGTCTTTCCCTGCAGAGATAAGACTTCAATCATGAAAAGGGAAACATGTAACATTCTCCAAAATATGTACCAAAACACTCAACAAACATATTCGGTGTTCCCAAGATTTGAGCTTCAGCCTTTAGTTTCACCAAAAAAGGAAGCAGCCTATGATTTGTTCCATATTCAAACGATCATCAGTGCTGCCATACAAGTTTAAAATGATTTTTGTTCCTGAAAAGTTATGAGTGATGAACTTAACAATGCATCCTTTGTCAAAAAATTTATGCCATTATTCAAAATTTCTCACTTGTGCTTTGTTTCACTTCGATAGGGACCTATGGAAGCATGTCGATAATTCGAAGAAGTTGAATCCTAAATTAACTACGGCTGATCAATTTACAACTAACCAATCTCGAGTAGCCTTCTTCAATTATACGAGGTCAACAAGTCTTAAGACATGCAATTGTTTTCGTAAGACATACTTTAGAAAATTAGCGGACGTATTAGCATGAACAAGTTCAATTTAATTGTAGTAATAATCAACTTGGGAAACAAGAAAATCTTTGGTCAATATTGATTTTAGGCCTTTCACGGAAATTAATAATTCCGTTCCCAAGAATTACTAAAGGAACACATTTAAAAACGTTTTACACGAATGACATTCTGCTCGCTGATGCGTTATTTTTGAGTTATTCAACTTTGAAGTTTTAATAACGTCGTATATAAAAGTGAAGGAGCGGACACATAAATATGCTGTAATACGGTATTAAGGTAACGATGGGTGAGGTTAGGGTAGGTAATGGTAGGTTAGTTAAATAAACTAACCTAAAATAACATAAATCAACCTAAAATAGCTTACCTTGACTCACCCAAACCGAGCCGTGTTCATTTCCCGCCAAGCAGTGGGCGTGTCCCGCCAGAAAAGTGGGCGTCACCCAACAATGCGGCGACTAAGCAACCGACCATATAATGTTATTCCTAACTGAACGTAATTATTGTTATATCTCTAAAATAACGCATCGGCGAGCAGAATGTCATTCGTGTGAAACGTTTTTAAATGTGTTCCTTTAGTGATTGTTTGGAACAGAATTTATCATTTCCGTGAAAGGCCTAAATTCAATATTGACCCTCTTAGCTCATTCAAGATGGCTGCTTCTTGAACGATATATCCTAAATACCCTAAAGAGAAAGAACTATGCGAAAAAGACGCTTTCTACGATCAACTTTAATCCACCGTTTTTCGAATCTACCATGCCCCACGTGAAAAAAAATTGAAAACCTAAACAAGACTTAATATCATAGATAATTCACACCGAACTGCCACACGCACGTATTGCAAATCCACCACACGCACGACATGCACCGTCTGTCAGTGTTTCTCCTGTGACCAGCGTGGCAAATTTTTTCATCTTATTCTTCTTGTTCAACCGACTGTTCCGGGCGCAGCGAGAACTTGTATACTTACAAAATTTAAGTGTGAGATATTTATTTTAACACAAATATGCTACAGCTGGACTGTTTGATGCTTCCGACAACTGGGAAAACTGACGTGAATTTGCCGATGAGTTCCATCTAACAAGGAATAATTCAACTAAAAAGACGCAAACCTTTTTAGCCATAAAAAGTATCTGTTACATTAATACCTTTTTACAATAATTAAAAATCTTTTCACAATAATTTAAACTTTTTCACAATAATTAAAAATCTTTTACAATAATTAAAATTCTTTTTACAATAATTAAAAATCTTTTTACAACAATTAAAAATCTTTTTACAATAATTAAAAATCTTTTTACAATAATTAAAAATCTTTTTACAATAAATAAAATTTCATTGAATTACAGGTACTTTCAAAAATTTGCAAAAAAAAATCAAATGAATTCTACTATTGCGTCGCTAAAATCGGTTTGTCTCTGAAAAATTGATAACGAATGATTATAATAAATTTTTAAAGCGAGGTCCTATTTCAACGAAGTTTTATTTCTGCGTTCTCAAAGGAAATAAAGGAAAATTATGACACTTGGGATAGCATTCATGTCCACTGAGCACATTTTTGAAAACTAATGCGCATTACAGGGGTATTTAATGAATTTACTGATAGCCCTAAACTAAAACTGTATTTTTAGCTCTTCTTCCCTCGTCATCAGCTACCGCAAAATTTTCCTCAGATCTTTCGATCGTCAAGCCGCTGAAATAAAACTTAAATTTGAAAAATTGTGTCTGCATCTAAAGCAATGAGACAACTGAAATGGTTGGCAGTCAGAATTCAGTTTTTACCCGAATCTAAAACTTTTTCACTGCTTACGAACGTAATACATTCGTCATTCTTTATGCTAAGACACACAACGAGCTTTTGAAGGTCTTCTTAAGGGGATCAACCAAGCGATTTTAAAATTTTGATTCGATTCGTTTTAAATTTGGCCAGTATATGTATTTGTTGAAAAAAACATATTTCACTCATGTAACTTTTTCGATTTAGGCCTTTTTTTGAAACTACGAAATATTAGATTTTTGGTACATTTTTATGGATATTTTAGAAGAATAGAAGTCCTTGAAGCATTGTAAACAAAGTTACGGTTTCAAATTTTCCACTTCCCGTTTTGTTTTCTTTTCATATGGGGTCGAAAATTCAGGATTTGTGGTCCCCTTACACTCCCCTGATGGGGGGAATAGTGTCCGTAGCGCCATAAAATTTTAGGACCGAATAGTCCACCACCTAAGAGTCCTTTTTCAACAACAACAAAAAAATGCTCATTGGACCGACAGGGGCCTGGCAGGGGCCTAGGTTGATCCCCTTAAACTTGAATTCTTCTAAGGTGAGATTCCATCATAATTTCCAGGTAGCGACTTGAGGATAGAGGAACACAAAACCATGGGTTCCACTTTTAAATCATGGTTTCCTTTTGATGTTGAGGTTAGGTTAAGTTAGGGTAGCATAATTAAATTATCATTAATTTCTGTATTGTTTCAGGCAAATGAAACTCTAGGACCTTACGAAAATTGAAGAGGAAGGTCCCAGAGATTCATCATATATATACATATATGGGGAAAGTAGATAAATTGTATTTGAAATAAATATAAAATAACAAGGATGCCTTATCACATGAAAAATCCATTCAAATTGTTCAGAACATCAATTCATTATTCATAAAACAATTATTTCTTACTTTTTCCCAAAAAATAATTTTCCTCTTAAACAAGTGGTGTCAGATAACCCATAAGTACCAAACTATGTATATCCGACGCCTTGAGCTCATAATTTCATTTGCCGGCCCCAACGCCATTCCACAAAGCTACCAGAAATAGATGGCTCACAGCAGAAAAATTTACGCTGAATAGTTTGATGAACTGGCACTAGCTCCCATAGCTACATCATGTCATCAGGGAATTCTGCGCAACGGACCCAAAACGCATGAAAAATGAATGATATATCTTTTCCAACTTTTCAACTTTGCGAAATTATTCTAATTCTACACGTGTTAAAATACGAAGATAATCACTTATCATTTCACTAAAATGAACACTCAATTATCAAAGTTCTATACTGTCAGTCTACAAAAGGCAACATTTCGATGTTTCAAACTTCTGTAAAGAAACAACATAGTGCGCGAAAAAACATTGCAGCACTAAGCGCGAGAAGCACCAGCATCGGTTGCGAACAACGACAGGCTCTTGGGGGAGGCAGAATGGGGGTATGCTTTAGGGGGTGTCAGCGTGGGTTGCAATCAGAGGAAGCGTCTCCTCAAGCGTCGGGAAGGTGAATTGGGGATAGATTCCTAGTATGATTTTGCACAGACTTTGGAGCATTCATTGAATAATGAAATATGACAAATAGGCATAATAAGTCATGTGAAACGAACAATCTGCTAGGAAACAAGGGTAGTTTATGTGTGCTAAGGGTATTTCATACGTACGCGGAAGAACATGTGGCTCACTCGAGGGTACCGATCAGTACGCCGCATGGTAGGTAGCCTACTCGGCAACGCGCACAAGCTAGCTAATTGGATACTGAGAAATTCCCGGGAGAAAGATCGCTTACAGTTGAGAAGAGGAATGGGCAGCGGCAAATACTATAAACGCAGGGTAAGTGAGGGGAGGCCCACTTCTTGCGTAAGAATAGTTGATGTAGGACGTTACAATAATCGAAGACATGTCAAACTAGAATTTGGATTCATCGAAATGAGAGGTACGTAATCAACTGATGTTTTGAGAAAAGTTAATTCAGAGAGTGAATAAATCGGAATATTTACGCATTTTAAGGACACGGTTCGGGTCAACTTCCGGATAATGGTAGGTTTTCAGTTTAGGTACTCATCTTATAGAAAATTTTTTTGCGCATCTAACGCTGTATTTGGCTCTCAAGTACGTCCATTGGTTCATCTCCTAGATGGGGTAGAAGACGCACACTTGCGTAACCTTGGGGCGCGCCAATAGATGGGTGACCTCCCCCTTCCCCCATATTACGAGTCAGTTTTGATTATTTCTCTACGGGAATAACAAGAGAGTTCATTCATGGCCTTGCTTGAAATGCTTTCGTATTCAAACGAAATATTTTATTACTCAGTGATAAATAATGATGGTGTAACTGAGTGTTTGTTTTGAGTCCGGCTTCTGAGTCATCAGCTAATTAGCTTGCTGTGTAAACATATAATTGTCTCCCGGAGTTTTGAAGCTACAAAAATTGCAAATATACCAATCGAGGGGTTAAAAAAGAGCTACAAAGCGATAGAGTTCATTTTAAAAAAATAGTTTGTAATTAAGAAAAAAAATTCAAAAAAAAAAACGCTGTTCTGACACGTGCATTTATTGACTTTTGATATGGATCCTTCCCCCACAGTTTTAAAGGTACAGGAATTATTGGAATATCAATCGATAGAACTCAAAAAGTGCTACAAAATGAGTGGAATTTATTTCAAGAGAAGACTTAGTTCAAAAATTAGGAACGAAAGAAAAAAAAGTTTAGAAAAATGGCTCCCCTCAAAACTCACCTTTTTGGCCTTTAAAGTAATTTTTCTCCCACAGTTTTGGAGGTACAGTGATGACAAAAATATCAATCAAAAGCGGTTAATGAGATCTAGAGATTCAAAGACAAAAGTTTTTTCAACTTCAATTTATGTTAAAAATTATGAGCAAAATAATTCGAACAAGCTTAAAAAGGTCAGTTTTGGGGAAAAAATTACTTAAGATTCAGAAAATCGAAATATCGAAAAACTTTTGCATCGGATCTCTAGACAGGACGATTAGCTATTTAAAAAACACATTTCCAGTTCTGTAAGTTCAAAATTGTAGGAGAAGAATCATTTTCCGTAACACCTATTTTTTCATTTTTTTTAAATCATATTTCTTTTAAATTTACGAAAAAAACACAAAAGGAAAAAAATAGTCCTTACATTTTACACCTATTTTGTTGGTCAACTTATCTCAGAAAACTCCATCAAGAACTAACAGACTCATTTTTTACCCCGAACCGTCTCCTCAACCAGAGGGGAAAATGTAATTATCACTTGGTGCGGCAAAGCCGGTTAGATTTCGGGACGCCATCTCGAAGCAGTTTAACGTCAGGGATTCCAGTCAAATAGTAACATTTGGTAAAAATTTGTATTTTTCTTATTATTTTGTTGTACGTGCGGAAAAGAGTTGCCATTTTAGAGTCGTGATTCAAATTGAAGGGGAATCTCATGTCAACGCACTATTAATTTGCAGGGGATTAAATCTTGAAAATTTGTTCAGCATTTCTAATCAACCGTCAAATTACAGGGGGTAAAAGCTTAAGGGGAATATATATTAAAAGCAGGTTGTTGTTCTCAGGAGGGGGGGGGGTTCTTCGTTTGCTAGGTCACTCTCACACGCTCGCCGTTTTTGACGGAAGCTGTAAATGGGGGCTTGGCTTAAAGTTCAACTTGTGCTGCTAAATGCAGAGCAGAAGGCAGAGAGCGATGAATAGTGCGGGGAGACAATGATTGAGAGGCAAGACAATGGCGGGCGTTTGGAGCTCACCTGTAGACTGTTGGAAAAGGTCGAATTTTCAGCGATCATGAAAGAGTTCGGCAAGTTAAATTAACCGACTAACTTTTAGAGATGTGATGGTCAGATCAGGCCAGAAGTGTGGCAGTGTTTGTGTCGAGTTTCGAGCAAGTAGCTGATCTAAAAGCATTCTTACAGTGCGTTTTGTGAAGGAAGGGCTAGCAAGAAAAATGCGGTCGACAGTGCAATTCTCTGGCAGGAGTAGTCAAAGCAGAGTACAGTGTAATACCAATTCGATTTAAATAGGAAGTGCTGATGTTAAATTTCATAAGGTACCGAATGCACAACCGTGGTTGATGTCCCACATTGTTGGTTAACTTGCATTCTGTAAGGTGTTCCGATTTATTTCGTGTCATCTTTAATATAAAAAGTATGGATTTCCATAATTGTGTCGTGCTTAACCGATTCCGTTGTTTCCATTTTTGTGTGCCATTTCAATTTTGATACTCGTTTTATGCTCAATTCGATGGTACAAATGTACCATCATTGGTTTTTAAAATATCGTAAAGTTAATACACTTAGATGATACACACACACGAGTATTGTAATACCCATGTCACTAGTCGAAAAATGATTGAGGTCAATGTACTCCTAATCTTCTTCACCTAAACTACATTTGATGACACATGAAATGATAATTATAAGAGATAACACACCTTCATGACTTTTGACAGTTTACAAATACATGACATAAAACTTCGCAATTCTTGACGCCAGGAAATACTATATGAATCGTTTGTTTCGGCCGATGTTCAAAAACGTTATTTCAAGGAAAGCGTGAAAGAAAAAAAAAGAAAAATATAAATATATATATAAGCATGAGGAACACGAAGATTACAAGGTTTGCATTTCTAATTAAATCATTTTAAGACATAATACAGAGTTGGTAGACCTCGGATACTCACTGTTTCTATTATCTCATCTGTTCTTTATTTCCTCTTGCAATATACATTTCATCTCTGACTTTCCGTTTTCTCTCTTACTGTCCAAAGGGGGTTTAAACTCCTCCAACGTGTACCTTTTAAAGCGTAAGCTAGATACGTCTCGTGATACATCTTCAGGCCGTGAAATACAGAAAAAACACTTAGTAACATTAATAAAACTATGTAAATCCAATACTTAGGCTACATCAGACCGAACGAAAATATTCGTAATTACAACGCAAGAAAACTAGATAGGACAAATTTATTTATTAATTTTTTTGTACAACAAGATAGAAATTACACACGACTAGTTGTCATTGTACACCAGATATTTGCATGTTAACGGCACCAGAGATAGAGGCAAAATGGACAAACTAGCGGAGGTTCCAAACGTCTAAAGGCCACGACTCACAGCCCAAATTTCCTCAGCGTGATGGCAAGCGTGCTCAAGAAATGACCGAATTTCCCCAGCACACTGACGTTTTCGCGCTCGGAAGCTGTCCGACAGACCACCAGTGTCCAGCATGCTCGAAGGCTTCTCCAGTGGAGCCCCAAGCCCAGCACGATAGGCAGCATGCTTGCAAGTATGCTGACGAAATTTGGCCAGTGATCCGCGGCCTTAAACCACAGTAGTACTGAACAATTTTAGAGCAAAAAAAATCATTTGCATTTTCGTTGAGGGTAGGCTTAAGCTAATGAATATGCAAAACTTTTACTATTTGAAAATGCTCCTTACGACATTGTACAAAATTTTCGTATTTGAGGAAATATCTCCATTCGAGGGCTAAGGCCGAGACTCACGGGTCAAATTTCACCAACATACTTGCGAGCATGCTGGCAAGCGCGCTGAGTTTGGTGCTCCACTGGAGACGCCTTCGAGCGTGCTGGTAGACCGCTGTTCAAGCTTCAGGGGGGTCCACCCTGGCCCATGTCCGCCCAATGGGCCATTTTTTCTTTTATGTTGAAAAAGCATCCTGAAGTGATGGATTATTGTGTCCTAAAATTTTATGGCGCTACGGATGCTAGAACCTCCACCCCAGGGAGGGATGTAAGAGGACCAAAAATCATAAACTTTTGACCCTATATAAAAAGAAAAATGATAAATCTCGCACTGTTAGTTTGTTATCAATGTTTCAAGAATTCCAAAGCCGTTTTTGGATTTGCTCTAGCATAAAAACTCAATGACTTCTATTCTTTTGAAATGAACTAAAAAAACAAGTATCTCTAATTTTGTCAAAAAACTAAGGCCTAAATCGAAAAAAATGAATGACCAAAATGTTTCTTTTTTAAATTACATTTAATGATCAAATTTCAGAAAAAACACACCACAAATACAAAATTCAGCCTTCCTAAAAAATGGATTATTATTTTTTGTTTTATTTATAATTTTTCACTTACAAATTACAATTTACAGTGTAAATATGAAATTATGCAAGGAGATTATGAAAAAAACATGAAAACCGTATTCAAGTTCGAAAATTGTCCATCATATTATTCTTCAACGAAAAGAATTGTTTTTTCTTTATACTGAAAACCCCTCACTTTTCAAAAATTCAAAAGAATAGATGTCAGTGAATTTTTATGCTAGGAAAAAACAAAAACAGTTTTAGAATCCTTGGAACATTTCTAACAAAATGACATTTTTCGATTTCTCAATTTGTTCATGTAATTTTTTTATCATAGTTCAAAACCAAAACTTTGTTATATTTTAGTTAGTGATCAAATATCGCATTTACAAAGAAAACGAAAATCTTCGAATAGAAAATTCGGGAATGTCAGTTCGTTCGCAATGTTACTAGGATTTCAAAACTGTCTTTGAATTTTTTCTAGCATAAAAACTAAATGACTTCTATTCGTTTGAAATATCCATAAAAATGAACAAAAAAAAGTAAAATTCCCAATTTTTGCAAACAACTATGGCCTAAATCGAAAAAGTTACATAAGTAAAATATGTTTTTTTCAAAATACGTATGCTGGCCAAATTTCAGACGAATCGAACACCAGTTTATAAATTGATGGGTTGACCTCCTTCAGTCCGTGGAGGGAGTATATAGTGGAGGGAGCATAGTCGTCTACAAAGAGAACCAGATTTTGAGATTTCTCCCATGTCTGTGGTAACCAATAGCGTTCTCGCTACTGTGACGTCAGTTACCTACAGACTACGGTGGAGTGCGCACACGTTCGCTAAATGCTCTTCTAGCTGTTGAGTTAATCGCACCTGGGCATTTCAACCCAGATCGTAGTTTTCTCATGAAATATCGGAGTTTTGTTTTGGCGTCAAGTCAGAGTTGACAAATTAAGCACTTGTTTCCGGACATAATTCCTGAGCTTATATCGTGAGAAACAAAATTTGAATGTTGAAATTGAAAGCATTTTACAGTCCCAACAAAGTTCAAAGTCTATGAATGAATTTCGGTGTCAAGTTTCAGATCGAAAAACGTAAACTCCAGGATTTTGTACGCAGAAATGACAAGTTTGGTAACACTGCTTCAGGGCGTCACCTGGGTGTTTCATAATTTCACTCAATGCTGAAATCTATTTGGCCCAAATTAATTAAACAATTAAAGGAATTTTAAACAATTTATTTACCACAAGTGATACAGAGATAAAATGTTTGTTATGTCTAGTACAATGGTCAAATTTGAGTATAGCTACCTGTGGGTCCGAATAAGTTCATCGACTTCTAGGGCATCCTTCCATCAACGTTATTCTAGGATGTACAATAATGTTTAACCTAGTTGCGCAGTAGACTGATCAATGAGATAGTTAACTCGATATTGGATGCATCATTTTACAAAATAGATTATATAGACTAGATGTTAACAGTATATCAGTCATGAAGGAGACAAGGTTTGTCTTGGTGATCTTACACGACTAGTATTCTTATGATACATGTTAAGTCAGTTACATTGTATTCGCAAAAAAGCGCGCGAAATAGCCGAGCGCGTCCGAGAGGGAAATAGGGAGTGCCTTACCTCAGGAAAAGGAGGCAGTGCGTAGGGGCTAGGAACTGTATTGAAAGCTAGTGCGTGCAACTGTATACTTAAAGAACCGATTGCAACATAAATTTATAGCATAGAGAAGTAAAGGGTTAAATTTCATTCTCTACGAGTGAGGGAACAAGGGAATTTGGGGGTTCTAAAAAGTTTTTGAGAAGGCTCTGTGTAGTAAAACTAGATGGAAGCGAGGGACGCGCAAGCACAGAGAGGTGATGCTCATGAATGAGCCAGTAGGAGAAGCCGATTTTTCGCGGGGCCTCCACACAGCCCAAAGTGCGCTTCAGTCTGGGTTGACCTATTTAAGGAGAACGAGGGATGAGCCGGTTTTTATTTAAGCATTTGCCTGGTTCCGTGTAAGATGTAGGCCCAGAGAGCTGCAGAGGGAAGGTGAGCAAGCCTTTGTGTGTTAGGAAGAAGTGATAGGATTTTGAATCAATCAGAAAATTAATTTTTGTTCTTAGACGATTAGTACAGTCAGCAATCAGAAATTGTGTTACAGCCTTAAGCAAGTGCAATGTTTTTGTTTATGTCATTTTGTTCTCAAGCAGGATGTTTTGTTTTTTTAATCTGGGGTGAAATGGGGTTATTTCTCAAATGGAATTCATGTTAGAGGTCATGTAGATCATTCTAATGCTAAACTTCTGAAGTAATATGACCTTGTGTTTTTCATTATGCATTCAGATAAAAATAACTATGTTCGGTAGGAATCTAGTGGGGAATCTCATGAAATTTTAAGGGGTCTATTAACCACCAATTCCAGGGAATGAAGGCTTAAGGGGCAAAGTACTTTATATGCTCCTTGTTCTCACAGGAGAATCCCTGTGCGCGAATGGGGAATCGGCAGGCGATCTACGTACAGGAAAGTTGCATACTATGGAGTGCAAGCGCACTTAGTATTGCTTATTAGCCGCGAGAAACAGGCGGTTCAGACACCGCGTTAGGAGCTATCTTGCAAAACGCTAAACATTTGGAGAAGGTGAAGTGCAGTTATTCGCTGGTGTGCTTTCGGCATTTGTAGGTGATGCTGTTCTTGAAGGTCAATCGTAACGCAAAAGTTGAATTCGCATCAGTGTGGGTTTATCGCATTCTGTGTCCCGGATTTGTCTCAATAGTTGTTTGTCGTCAATGTGATTCAGGTGTTCATTAACAAACTTGAATAAATTAATACTGAAATGTGCAATTAATCGTTTTTATTTTCCCGTGTTGACCGGAGGTACTGAAGTAGATGAGCAGATCGGTAGCTACTATGTCTCTATTTTCCAACCTGTTCTATCATTCCTCCTTCTGTGTTTCTTCCGCTNCACCCCTTCCTCGTTTCGTGACACCGTAAACTGAATTTTAATTAATCATAACTGTTCTGCTTACTACCCGGTACATTGCTCAACATGGGGAGATTTTTTTTATGTCGTAATTTTTTTTGCCTAAATTTTCCTGATCATAACTCAAAGAAAGGCTTCAAGGCAAGTCAAGTACTCTGAATTTAAAGAAGCTGTGGAGCTAGAGGCCAGCAAAGCATCAGCTGCGAGCTTGCGGTTTTTGTCTTCCTTTTAGAGTGGGCTGTACAGGTCTGTGAGTGCATTTTATGATTTGGCACCACAAATTCGAGTTTTGAAGTGTAGAGACGCAGCAGCAGAGCGCACATAACATAAGTTTGAAGTGGCTAAGCTTTGAGGCGGCTCATTAAATTGTGCTTGATTTGAATCCATGTAAAGTAATATGTTTCACTGTGATCAGATTTTTATTTTTCAAGTGCAGTTTATATCCAAATAGCCAGTCATTCTGAGCGTATTTTATCATTACCATTAAGCTGCTTCAGAAAAATGTTTTCACCTCTTTGACATCTACACCAGTGTTGAGTAATGAAATTAATTTTTGCACCTATTTTATGCCCAGGTGAAAGATAATAACTTTTTGTGAGTCACCTCGATATAGCCCAACTTCAAGATGAATGCCATTGTGATAAAATAATTTTAGCAGGTTGCAGTGAAACAGTTTAAATTTAGTTGAGGTGCAATGCCAGAAGGGCTCTACCTAAATTAAGTACGCGGCAAAATTCTGCTCTTTCGACGAATGCTACCGTGCTGAGTTCAATTAAACATGCAGTCGGCATTTAGCATTGGATAACAGTTGAGAGTAGGATTAGTGCAAAACGAAAGTAGGCATAATTTGTGTGTTCGTTTTCAAAAGGCAACATTCCCGAGTGATATTCTGTGTCCAGTGATTGGCAAATTATGTGTACACGCAATGTATTTTTTATATGAAGAAAATATCCCATTTTAGCAGTAAATGCCGAGTCTCAGTTTAATGCCATTAACAAAGTATAATTTTCTCAAATGTAAATTCTAATAATGTCTGCTTGTGCAATCTCATGCTGGTAAAGTCAATCACTTCTCTGTTTTATATTTTATACTTCTTGTTTCAAGTTCGCAGGACATGAGCAGTAATTGCATTCATCTGAATACCCCGAATTCTGCGTAATTGTTTAACAGACATGCAAATTAACTTACAGTGCCCATGAATTCATAAATATTTTCAGTGTAACGCACTTGCAAATGTGCGTTAACGTAACTTTCTTAAATTTCGGGAGCATCTGTTTCAAAATGTTCTGTTGTATACCACTATGAGCTTACTATGCGAGAGCTTGACAAGCATGGGATCCGCAAGAATTCCTGAGCCATAAAACCGACCGCAAGCGGCGTGAGATCAAGTGCGTAGGTCGAGCAGAAGTAGAAATTTTTAAATTTTGCCCAAGTTGAAAAGTCATGTTGAATATTTTAATAACTGCAAAAATTGTATTGCACATCATGTCTAACTTAAATCATCCTTGTCGACTTAGTTCAGTGACACTTAATTTTTTATGTGCTAAATGTAATGTGTTCGCTCACTAAAATAATTGCATTACTTAGTAGGTGGGTGCTGAGATAGGAAGAGATCGTCTATAAACCCTTCTTAATGGTTGGCTGAATGAGTCATGTTAACAATGCTTTAGACAATTATATTTTTTCTAATCTCAAATTAGCATTCAGTGGCATTTGGCAGCAGAAGTAGTAGAATAAAGATGGGAAATCGACCTAATTAGGAGCGTGCGTATTAGTGACATGTGGGAAATAAATTTCTCAAGTCATATGGTAGAATTTCAAGATGCTGCTCACGCCGCTCAGAGCTTAATTTGTAATGCTTTAGTGTAGCTTAAGCCATCTGCACGGCTGAAAACTTGTATGATTATTGTTTAGATGCATTAAGCTGCATAATTCCAAAAGCATTAGCAAAAACGAGATGCTAATTACTCATTTTGTAAAATCAACAAATTTTACTAGCCATTCATAGTCATCAAATATTATTTCAGCTGCAGACATTGATCAATAAACTGATTTTATTTCTGTACAAGAAAGTTGGGGAGCTAACTGAGAATTGTGGCTGGAGAAGCTAAACATTTATTGTTGATCATCAAATGATAGAGTAAATTGTAGTAGAAATAATGCTCCGCCACAGAGGATTATAAATAAAATTTCAAGAATAGAACTGTCATAAATATGTCTACCGTGCATGGCTGCTAATTTTAGAGTTTCTTGCCACGTTTATGAGCTGCCTCTAGCTGTGGAAGAACTTGTGATAACATTTAAGTCCTTACATTTAGTGATGAACACGTTAGACGCATGATGCGAATGAATCATATTTTCATTGAAATGGATTGGGATCTAAAATTGGCGTGAATGCAAGTGGGGGAAATCATGCTCTGTAATTTGCGCTATACTTTCTTAAGTAATCGTGCCCATACACAGTGTTATGTTTCTTTATAGTGCTTTTACTTCGGCTTGGACAAGCAAATATATTCATTGGAAATATTTGTGTTTTCTGTGAACTGCAGCTGTGATGAAATTTTCTCAGCAGAGTATATACGAGTGGTAGGATGTTACCGAGTGTGTGTAACAAGTGAAGCTGAGGATGCACTGGGATTTTATGGCTTTTGGTCGACAAAGGTTGTAATAGTCTCTGGGGCACTCGGGCTCTTGTTGTCTGTGTTAGTGGGTCAAGTGTGAGGTATCGTGCGAGCTGGAACAATTGTAGATCAATAGGGCAGGATACGTAATAAAAATAATGGCCAGTAACATTGAAAATTTGCGTGAATTTAAATACCGGGAATTTAACTTAAACTAATCATAACTCGTTTTTTTCACTTTGTCCTTTATGAGTTATGGAAATGAAAAATAATTCCTTGGTTCATACCGTGTATCAGTTTAATTAAAGGATCAGAGTAAGTAATGAAATTATGTTGCTATGCTTGTGTGATTTAAACGGTCAGACTTTGGGTTGCACAAAAGAGCAGCACACGGAACGTGTAATTTTACGGGTTAATACAGATATATGTAAATTTTTACAAAATAACATATTCATTAGTGTGTTAAGTTCAATGAAATGAAAATTGATTCCTAAGTGCTGAAGTTCATATCTGTGTGCTAGCTCGGAGTATTTTTCCATGTTTTCCGGCCGAGCTGATCCGTGATCTTGATGTGCTGGGACATTTTCATTAGTTCTAAGTATAAGAGTATAAGAATAGTTCCTGTATTCTGAACCTATCAGGTGCGTAACCAGGAACTTCTGCTCTTTCCGCCTGGTGAGCTTTGATTGAGGGATATTGAGATAGGAACTGTAATTTAAACGCCGAAAATGACGTATTTTTTCTCTACGCACAACTAACTTAAACTGAAAGCATATCCAGTTAAATTGGTTGTGGGTGGTAATTTCACCGAGGTTGACTAACGGATTTGACCACTGGCGAAGGGTGTATCAATGTCTGTGGATCATAATCGCACACGCAAATTCCATCTTAAAAAAAAAATTATCATAGGCAGGTGATACTATACCCGGGTTTCGTATTTGAAGCGTTGACTTCAGTACTTCCGACTAGCTGTTGTGAGCGTAATTCCTTCCGCTTCTACGCAGCGGTAATGATTGAGAACACTGAATGTTATATGTACTCCAACCTTAAGAGATATGCTGAACACACGTAGCATTAAGACACAAACATCTCCGTTAAAGTAACGGATTATAGACCAGCAGAACCCGAAATTTTGTTCATATAGTGATTTTGTTAGCGTATTCGACGTATCGCTCCTCCAGGGAGATGAATTGAATAATAAAATATACAGTCTCGGGGCTGGGATCAGGTATAATATTTTCCGATACAAATAATAATGCGTTTCATAATCTTCTCATTTTGTGTCTTGTTCGGATCGTCTGAGCTGCCGTATACGGCAAGGAATGATTTACGTCTGATCAACGTCACACTTATTTGCATTTGTAGCTTAAGAAACTTGCGTACGAGATTTCGGCCAATTGGGTAAATCTCTCGATACTGCGTAAGAAATTTATGTAATATGAAGTTAAACAATTTTTCTTCAATCGAAGAAAACAATCGAAGCCTACGAATGAAACGGGGCCACTCGCATGTTGCTGGAAAGCTAGGATGTGTTGAAATTTTTAGGAAATATTTTATGTAAAGCAATAGCCTGTCACTCGACACTTTTGAATAAAAATTAAAGTTTGTCGCCAGTTGATACCAAGTTATTGCTGCACTTAATTTGGCAGTAGGAATTCTCATGCGTCACTTCCGCCCCACTTAGGGCAGATTTTGAAGAAGTAGGAGAAATATCATTGTTATTGGATCGACAATGTGTGTGCGTAGTCTCTCGACCACAACGTGGCAATGCCAGACTAATAACAAGCGTATACTCACGTGGGCGATCGTTAATTCAAGTAATCATTCATAATGCGAACCTCAGGGGTCTTAACTGTACTCTCAGCCGGCGGGAGAAGAGTTGTCCTAACCTGATGGCTTTGTAGATTATGATAAACAAGGAGTTCTTCACGGAGGAAGCAGGCTGACGAGCCCATTTAAAGGAACTACACGCGTTTAACGCGATACGCTTGTGATAACACTGATTGATGATCAACACGAGAATGAAATTTCATTAGAAAATTGAAATATTTACTACCTGAATCCAGGGGTACCACCCTGATGACTTGTACAGTAATAACAAGGAACTTATCAACTGAAATTCATCGATACGGAAATAACATTGCGAGTGTAAAATTTACACCTCTATTTGAAATCTTTTACGTGAATGCCAAGAGATGGAATGCGTAACAATTTCATTTCATTGCTCTAAGTTCGCTGTATTAAATGATCGCATCGTATTTTCTTTGTATTTTATGTCATTGGATTGCTGAAGGCAGATCAAAAGAATAACATGTCATGTGTGTTTTAATCCCTGTCGTTGTACGTCTATTTTTTATCAGATGTGAGTGTTATTCGTTTTGCGTATGTAAGATTAGGTGCACCAGATGTGCGTTTCCAAGTGTATTTGGTTCTTTTATCGTTAGGGTGCCTAAATAATATGTCATGTGAGTTTTCTTCCTTTTATGCGTCTATATTTGTACCAAATGTACGGAAGGAATGCAAGGATTGTTAGATATTCAGTTTCAGGAGCAGCATTTAATTGAATAATTTAAAAAATTTTTAGCTGAAGACAACTTTATCTTGCGATGGAAAATTTGACCCAAACTTTCAATTTGGCCCAAATTTTTCAGACAGGAGTGGGGTATTGTAATGATACATGTTAAGTCAGTAACATTGTATTTGCAAAAAAGCGCGCGAAATAGCCGAGCGCGTCCGAGAGGGAAATAGGGAGTGCCTTACCTCAGGAAAAGGAGGCAGTGCGTAGTGGCTAGGAACTGTATTGAAAGCTAGTGCGTGCAACTGTATACTTAAAGAACCAATTGCAACATAAATACATAGCATAGAAAAGTAAAGGGTTAAATTTCATTCTCTACGAGTAAGGGAACAAGGGAATTTGGGGGTTTTAAAAAGTTTTTGAGAAGGCTCTGTGTAGTAATATGCGCAAGCATAGAGAGGTGACGCTCAAGAATGAGCCAATAGGAGAAGCCGATTTTTCGCGGGGCCTCCACATAGCCCAAAGTGCGCGTCAGTCTGGGTTGACCTATTTAAGGAGAGCGAGGGATGAGCTGGTTTTTATTTTAGCATTTGCCTGGTTCCGTGTAAGATGTAGGCCCAGAGAGCTGCAGAGGGGAGGTGAGCAAGCCTTTGTGTGTTAGGAAGAAGTGATAGGATTTTGAATCAATCAGAATATTAATTTTTGTTCTTAGACGATTAGTACAGTCAGCAATCAGAAATTGTGTTACAGCCTTAAGCAAGTGCAATGTTTTTGTTTTTGCCATTTTGTTCTCAAGCAGGGTGTTTTGTTTTTTTAATCTGGGGTAAAATGGGGTTATTTCTCATATGGAATTCATGTTAAAGGTCATGTAGATCATTCTAATGCTAAACCTCTGAAGTAATATGACCTTGTGTTTTTCATTATGCATTCAGATAAAAATAATCATGTTCGGTAGGAANACTTAGTATTGCTTATTAGCCGCGAGAAACAGGCGGTTCAGACACCGCGTTAGGAGCTATCTTGCAAAACGCTAAACATTTTGAGTAGGTGAAGTGCAGTTATTCGCTGGTGTGCTTTCGGCATTTGTAGGTGATGCTGTTCTTGAAGGTCAATCGTAGCGCAAAAGTTGAATTCGCATCAGTGTGGGCTTATCGCATTCTGTGTCCCGGATTTGTTTCAATAGTTGTTTGTCGTCAATGTGATTCACGTGTTCATTAACAAACTTGAATAAATTAATACTGAAATGTGCAATTAATCGTTTTTATTTTCCCGTGTTGACCGGAGGTACTGAAGTAGATGAGCGGATCGGTAGCTACTATGTCTCTATTTTCCGACCTGTTCTATCATTCCTCCTTCTGTGTTTCTTCCACTCTGAATTTTCTTTTTACCTCTTCGACTATGAGGTTTAAAGCCCCTCACTACGGATACGGGGAGGGGAGGCGCCTGACGCCACTCCTTCCTCGTTTCGTGACATCTGATAGGAAATGAGACTCAAGATATTTTTTGAATCCCGCGTAAGAATAACTTTCACGGATCTCCGCAAGGATTGAGCTCCAAGTTTTAGTTCCAACGAAGAGGATACTGTGTTGCGACCGGGCCTTTGAATAATAAGGATGCATAAATTTACTTCTATTTCGTAAAGCTTATACAGGCGGGAAGAATCTTATACCGATTTCAACACCCAACTCAATGCCGAACTTGACACCGAAAATTCGCATCCACGTCTGTGGATTAAAAATTTACTTCATATCAAATCATCATACGAGGCCCATTAGAAAGCTGGTATTTTTTTTTTTCTTGGTTTTTAAGTTTGAAGTGTGAATTTTACCGAAAAAATAGTAAACTCGACTACAAAGCGATGGAGCATGACATCATGCTTGTATCGCACCTAAAAGGGCAGATGCGACAATTCTGTCAATTTTTGAGGACATGGACACCCTTAATGGCATCTTAATTTTTTTACCACAAACACATGCAGTAGCGTACGTCAACTTGCGTGCTTAAGAAAAAAATTATCTCAAATCTCTAGGGGAACACTAGCTCCAATCAACTATCGGGAGGCTACGTAACAACGCGAGAATTTACTTCCATGTCTGTCCGATCATTTACTTCAGATGAAATCAACCTACAAGCCTAAAATTAGACTGAACTGAAAGCTTGAAACGCCTCTTTAAAAGGGCAATAAAACAAAAGTAGAAAAAACCGTTTGGACATCATCCATGACACTAGAAAATTATTTTCAGACTTACAATTGATTGAAGACGCTGATAAAACACAATTTTACA
This sequence comes from Platorchestia sp. MABIK, assembly GCA_014220935.1. Taxonomy (NCBI): domain Eukaryota; kingdom Metazoa; phylum Arthropoda; class Malacostraca; order Amphipoda; family Talitridae; genus Platorchestia; species Platorchestia sp. MABIK. The sequence goes on along the minus strand of JACJUY010001678.1, from coordinate 39,751 downwards.
AAAAAATTTGTTTTGTTAGAGTGAATATTATGTTCTTTCCGAAGCTCACCACTTGGCACACTATATGATGCGTCCGTGTGAAAAATTGTCTCAAATCCCGCCTGTCTACCTCATAGTTCTAGACGCAAAATAAATCAAATCTGCCCATTTTACTTCTAACATCAATCCCTCACACTCGTAGCACTAGTTCCAATGTTTATATGCTCATAATTAAATACGAGTACGCACTAACGAGAGGGTTTTCAGCAATGCGTCATATGAATTATGTTTTTCTTAGTCAACTGTATTTTAAATGCATTCCCAGAATCCGACTACCACGACAAAGAGGAACTCATTTTTTCGTGCTTATCTCCGAATCATGTTTTCGACAATTATCATGTGTATTACGATAACCATGTATGAATAGCAATTAAGGATCTAAATCATTTGTCTCAACACTTAATTAACATGGGTATTACGATAACCATGTATGAATTGCAATTAAGGGTCTTTGTGTTAAGGTATTTAAACGTGTTTTTTGCTTTTATTTCAATTTAAATGCACACAAACGAATGCATTTTTCAACAAAGCGTTACGAGGATTGTGTGTTCTCTTAGTAACTTATATTCAAATGCACTGTCAAAATCAGATTAGGCAAAGGAAAGGAACTCATTTTTGATGTGTTTTTCTGTCAATCATTTTTTGATTCAATATTTTACACGGGTATTACGATACCAAAGTGTTATTTTCAGTTAATGGTGTTAATGTTAAGGTGTTTTAAAAACCAATGTGTCAACATTTCATGTTATACTCTATTGGATATAAAATGTTTTTCTTTTCTTTTTCTTTCTTTTCAGGAGATGGCAAATGTTGAATAGGAAAAGCCTGAAAAATTAAATGCAGATCAATCATAGCTGATTGACGTTGATATATTTTCAAGTGAAAAATGTACACACGATCATGATTTTTTTTCGAACAAAAAATTTTGTAGGAATAATTAAATAATAGTGCAAGACGGAGACTGGCTTTTATATTTATTACTAAGACAATTTTCCGCAATGGGGTCAAAATCAATCAAAACTCAGGACTGTAAGTACCAAGATGATTCCCAAAGCGTTGAATTTCTTTCATATAAATATTAAAAATGTTGTTCTAAATGATACTAACTGCATGAAATAATTATTTAATTTTCTAAATCAATTATCAACAAAATGGATGAAAGAGCTGCAGTGTAAATCTCTGTTTCGATAAATCACAAAGTGAACCGGTTTCAGCTTAAAAATATTTGACAAGTTCAGTCAGTTATGGTATTGACTAGTTCAGAAAGTTATGTCAACAAACATTATACATATTTGAAAAACGAACATCACTTTCGTGCTCTACAAAAAAGTAAATAATTAACCGTAAACTGACCTTAGCATAATCAGATGAATGAAATAAGATTAAATTGAATCATTAGTCAGGTTAAAACCTCCCTATCCGCAGCAAAGGCGTTCAAAAGAGAGGAATAATGAAAGCTCTATTTAGGACGGTCATTGGGGAACGTGGATTCTATGCACAAGGCGTGTTCCCGCACAAGATCCTTGCGCAGAGAAACAGCAAGTTTAGAAAGAACGTTGGAAAAAGGAAAAAAGTCAGGAAGAAAGTGAAAGGAGCTGCAAAACATGACAGCAGTGAACCGAAATAAGATAGTCCTTAACAAAACAAAAGATTGAATTATTAGTTAGTTTAAGCCTCCCTATCCGCCACAAAGGCGATCCAAAGAGAGGAAGGAGGAAGGCACCATTTAGTATGGAATCAAGGAAACGTGGAATCTATGTAGGAAGTATAAATAAAAGTGCCAAGATACACGTCTTAAATCTCATTATTTATTTAGGAAAGTCATTGAATAAAAAATTTCTGAACGTTTTGACCTCCAGGGTCATCATCAACCTGAAAACAAGTAGAAAAAACTAGTCAAAACTCAAATTTACACCAATCACGATCTTGGCACTTTTATTTATAATTCGAATTTGCAGAAAGCAAACCACTTATATACATCTATGTAAGAAGGGCATAGAAACAGTGAGATGAGAAAGAAGGGGTTATGAAACAAGATCAAAGTTGAAGAAGCCCCCCCCCCCCCCCCCCCNCCCCCCCCCCCCCCTCCTCGGAGCGCTGATTTTCGTAGATACTATAATTGTATCCCCTTGAGGGGATGAATGAAATTAAAATACGAATGACTCGAATAAGAGTGAGAATAGTAGCGAGTCTACTAACGCTTCGTAATAAGGATCTATAGATCATATTAATTAGTTTGAGGCACGCATAAATAGGATATTGCTGTTTCAAGAGAGTACCATCTTGAAGATGGTATTTTTTTATTTGTGGAAATGGGGATTTATGCCATGATGAATTCCAGCACATAAATCCTGGTGCAAGGTTGAAAGAAGGTTCACAAGAGGATAATCACGAAATGAGACAGAGAGATGCAGAGAGGATACCAGTGAAGCGAATGAAAGATAGTCTTCAAACAAAAATATTTCACGCTAAATACATTTTTTTCATGGAAATTGGATAGATCATCCAAGAATACACATGTTTCATTTTATCACTGCTTGCTACAAAATTGCTGAGAAAAACTGATACAAACAACCCTCCCAATTGGCTACCGATAGGCTTTTCAACATTACAGTTAACTTACAGGGAAAAATCAAGCAGAATGTAATGAAGTCCATTAGAAGCGTCCCTACAAAAATATAAACATAAGGAGGGTCAATTAGAAGATTGCCATTGATTTCAATTGAAATGATTACCTATATTAGTCGCACCTTGGCATTTTAACCCAGATCTTAGTTTTTTCAAGATATATCTGGGTTTTGACTTGGCGTCAAGGCAGGGTTTCCAAATTAGGCATTTTTTTCGGGACGCAATCCCTATGCTTATATCTTGAGAAACCAATTCGACTGTTGAAATTGAAAGCATTTTACAGTCCCAGTAAAGTTCAAAGTCTATAAATAAACTTCAGTGTCAAATTTCAGATCGAAAATAAATTAACCCTAGGATTCTTGGGATTAACCCCGGAAAAAGGTAACCCCAGAAAATATACTCACGAAAATAAATTTTTATTTCGAACAATAAATTTTGAATGAATCTTTTTATAATAGTGTAAGACATAGACTGATGACGAAATGTATTTCTGCATATTCCTTAAATTTAGCACGAAATATTTCCTTGACGTCCCAGTTCTGACAAGGATTAATTAGGGATTCTTAGATTCCGAAAGATAATCAATTGTCCTTCCTCATTTGAGGACACTTAATAATATCAGAATTACTAGCAAAGATGCATTAACAGTTGAAAACTATCAAGATTACAGGCCCTTGAATATAACAACAAATTACAGAGCGACTTGCACGCACACCTAATCCTTTGATTTGTGGTGCATTACTAATCTTGCTTTAGAAAATGGGAGGCGGAGGTGTAGAGGAGGTGAGGAGGAGCCAACTTAAGCCAAGCGTCTGTGGTTGGCTCAGAGGTGGTCACGTGTGGGGCCTTGTGTATGCCCCAGTCTCTCAACTTTTGCAGCTAATTTGAATCCGATCGGAACCGGCTGTGCTCCCTCCATTATATCACAGAACACTAACATCTAGTATATGATCTGCGAGTATATTCTAGCTCCATGCTTCAGTCGATGTTCTACTGTCGTGAGGGAGGGTGTGCGCTACTCGAAAGATGAAACACACATCACGAGAGAAAATCCTTCTTCGAAAAACTCTTGCGCTTTTAGTTATTAAAAATCTGCATGCCATCAAACGAAAAATAAAGGGATGGACAAAGCTTCGTCGGAATTTTTCAAGAATTAAGACTTGGCGTTAACAATTGTGTGCTTCCACCCGACCCTGTGGACACTAACCCCGAATTAACGGGCCCTACTGCACACAAATCACCGGGCACCCATCTGGGGCCGGTAACGCTGAAATAATGATAATTAATGACAAGCGGAGCATGATTAGCTTAGGGGCTCACCTGAAGATTCGAAAATTATGTTCAGGCAAACACTCTTCAATGTAGCCGGCTGTCGAGGACGCAAGAGTCCCCGGTAGCGAGGGTCAGTTTGGAGTGCCGCGGAGCACGAAGGAAGTTGCACCCGCGCTCACAGCTGAGTTAAGTCTGTCGTGTCGACCTCTGGCAGACACGCCCGTTAACTTGCCCGAATCCGTTGCTATGGCTTGGGACTCGTAACAAGAAGAGCAGACGAACGTTTTAGTGTTTGCATATACGTTTTTCGCCGAAGATGTGAGGAACCCCCGCCATTGCTCCGCTTAGTCGTAAATTACCAGCGTTATTAATTTTTAGTCTGATTAAGAGGATCACAGCCCAAGAACTTTATTGCGGAAGGCCTTTAAATCTGCCTTACAAAGTCCGCAAAGGACCTCAGCGTTCGAGCAACGGCTTGAATTTCGACACAATGAAGGCTTTAATTATTTCATGAATAATAGCATATATATCAATTAATGAATTATTTCATTCTTCCGATTCTTTCCAATGTTACCAAAAGCGGTGGCAATATTGTGAGAATGGGAATGAATAAATATATCATTATCATCTGAGAAGTTAAAACAAAATAGACGGTAAAAAAGAAAAATAGAAATAAATCGACTTAATAGACAAAATTGGGTCTTCAAACATCAGAATGTTTACTCGCACTGATACTTTCAATGCATCTGGGACTTGGCCAAATTTATTAAAGGAGAAAGGGAAAGACTATATCGTGTGAGAGAACGTGTGGTTTTTGAAGTATAGGTGAGTAGTACAAAATGCTAAAATAATAAATTTATAGGGCTTTTAAAGTTCAATGTTTCCAATTTTTGTACAGCAAGTGAATATCAGTTTTAAAAATGTAAAGGTAACATTTTTTGTAATGTTTATCTATTTTCATTATTTTATATTTAAGTTCTTTTTATTTTTCACTTCTCGCTTGTGCTCGTATGAAAAATATTGTCGTAATAATAAGAGGCAATTGGGTAAAATGAATTTTTCGAAAATAAAAATTACACATAAATAGTCATAAAATGGAAGTATTAATCCTCAAAACTACCATGTAATATTAAATCCCTTCATTTTGTAATTTATTACTAAATTACTAAACCAAATGTAATATTGAATCACTACGAAGATCGACTCAGTAAACTATTTGACGCGCATAAAAAAATTATCTTCGGTAATGCGCACGAAGTATTTGTATTTTCTTTGCAAGTCATTAAAGGCTTATGTTTATTTCTTCTTGGACAGTTTTTGTACCACGTTGCCTCACCACTTTATTCCTGTACGCGGCAGATTTCACTTTCCATAAAGATTCGTGTTCTGGAAAAGCGTCATGAAGCTTAATGTTTGCGCTCTTGTCCATTCTACATCGGAGCTCGACATTGCAGTGTAGCTCCTTTCTCAACTTTCTATGCAGCACTGAAATTGAGCACGTTGGCCAGCGTAATGTCGAACAACCTCTGAGCACGAAAACGTCAGCGTGCTGGCGAAATTTGTTCATTTCGTGATCACGCTTGTCAGTGCGCTGAGAAAAATTGGCCAGTTAGTCGCGCCCATTACAGCTATGATCAACACAGAAATGATTAGAACAGGGCCTTGATATTTGTGCGCAGAAAATCTTTGCTTCAGGGTCATCGTAATATAATTGTGTATAATTCTGCGACCAACGCAAAGCCAATTATTCCTTTCTACCGGGAATTTTCTGACTGCATTAATAACATTGAGCAAGTGTGAAAAGTTTCACGGCTTGTATCTACATAGCTTCTTCATACACTGGTGTACCAGTGATGGAAATCACCAAAATATGCGAAAATTATTTCGCCAAACCCGGTGGTTTCATAGTTTTAGTAAAAGAGAATTTTTTAAGCTGTCAGTAACTGAAACTTATTTCGTGTTGAACAGATTATTAACCCACATTTGGACAACTCATTTATGAGAAACCCACCTCGAGTACACACTCTAGTTCGTGAAGATATAGATATAGTTGTACTCAAAGGACAAATCAATAAACATAAACCAATCATCGTTGGCATCATTATCAATCATTAATCATCAAAATTCCAGCATCTACAAGCACCTCTCGGCACGCCTACTTCAAACGGAAGAGTTTCTTGAAAAAAAAAAATTTTAAATTAACTAGACCAAACAGTCATTCCAAGCTTTGGTGACTTTCACGTTGACTTAACGAATGAAAATGTCATCAAAGCAAAATATTGTACAGTCTTGACCTGTCCCAAATTGTCAAAGAACTAACTCGCATAACTGCAGTATCTACATAGAACTCTCCATGATCTGGTTGCCCCTAATAACCTTTCTGCGACAGATAGTACAGAATAACCACCCTTTTTTTACGATCACCACTTTATAAAATGCCAAATTAATTCAACAAAGGAAAACAGAGATTTTTCTGGATTAGATACCGTTTTAAAAGTCATTTCTCACCAGAGCTATTTCAAAAGAACTATTTAACAGATACGCCGAAAATCGAAGCATGATAAAATTTGATGATGTTGATGTAAAAGTTTCAATTTCCAATAATCATTTTTCAGCAGCTGCAAACGCATGTGTTACCACATTACCAAAAATTAGCCAAAACACGCTGCTTACCTTACGGAGGAGAAATGTGAAACAGCTGAGCTGGGAAAAGGAAACTTATTCACATGAGTACAAAAGAATAGATAAATAGTACTTGACGAAAAAGACATAAGTAGCGTGAAAACTTTGTTTCAATAAAAATCACAGAAGAGAAACAAACACACTTTCCTTCTCAACTATTAACAGCGGAAACAATCCAAAACGGAGGTGCAGAATCATTGGAAAGTTAGCATAATAGAAAAATTTAAACTGCAAATAATTTAAAACTCCTTTGTCAACCGCCACTGATTTCAGTACTTACTTCTCAAATAGAGAGAGGTACAAAATTTGTTGGTATACGATCTAAAACTAATTCAAAGCAACCTTCAGGTGTAAACTCGCACTTTACTTCATTTGCAGCTGTGCTAAATGGGGACTACGTCTAGTCCATAAATAGGTACAAGAAATATTTTTTATATGCTGAAAAACGGAAAGGAAACAGAACAAGATAATTTACCTTTCAATTTACTGAAGAAAGTTTCCATATTACAGCACCAATGATTCATTTGAAAATAAAAAATCAATAGTAACGAATAAGTTTTCCCGATCTGTCTAAACGATAATTATTGTGTTTCCATTGAGTGCTTCGACTCCCACTTAAACCATTGCATAAAACTGTTGACATCAATACAGGATCTAATAATTGGTCCATGGGTCTTTTACCTGTCTTTCTGAAAATGTTAGATAAGTTAATAACAAATGAACTCTCATCTCATTTGGCCGATTTAATTTTACTTCATCGACATCAGTATACTTGAAAGTAATACACTAGTACTCAAGACGCTCTGCTGAACATCAGAGCAAAAATAAGCAATGACATCGATCAATACGTAAAATGTGGTACTGCTGCTCGATCTCTCTAAAGCTTGCGGCAGCGTCGATCACAAGCGAATTGAGCTGAAAGTGTCGAACATAAGAGTAGGCCCTCAGTGGTTTGAAAGTTATCTTAAATCAATTTTACGCAGTCTGCATAGATAGCAAATTATCCCCATCCATTCAGAACTTCTTTGGTATTCTTTTAGAATTAATTCTTGGTCCGTTAATTTTTACTATTTTCATCAATGCATTTCCCCACAAAAATTTCTATGTAAGAGAAATATCACAAGTTGCAAAGATTTAGGATACAGCAAGCTTCTTCACACCGTACTTAAAAAGAGATGCAGTAGCTTTGTACCTGAAATTAAGTGAAAACAAACGGAATAGTGAAGATGTTATTGGTTGAAAGTTATTAGAGCCTTCACAGATACCACATTTGGGGCATTTGCCAACTTGTCCCAAAGGTGTTAGGTCAGTGCCTCGCACATCTACAGGCCTGCTCATAGATATCGTTACGTCACAGCCGTGGTTAGAGATTTTGCACCATATGCAAAATCAAATTGAATTTCACAAAATTAAACTGGATCCAATCTATCGTTGATTTCCCACAGTGCAAGGTAATTGGACTTTTCAAAAATCCCACGAGATGTGCAGTTATACTTTTTCTGTCGTAAGAGTGCATTGAAAATTGTTCAAAATGTTAACCATGAGCATCGATACAAGTGCGACACCTTCGTCAGCGGGAGCTGCGTGCGTTGCCAAAGACTCCATGCATCTCAGCAATATCGTGACAGCAATTCTAGTGACAAGATTTGCTGCCGACTAGACGGGTGTTTCGTAAACAAAACTTTTCATGTGCCCCCACAAAAAAAAATTAAACGGAGTCAGATCAGGAGATCTTGGCGGCCAAGACACAGGACCATTTCGAGTAATCCATCGATTTAAAATTAAAGGGCAAGAAAATTTCTCACATTCACAGCAAAATGTGCCGGAGCTCCATCATGCTGAAACCACATTCTTCTACGAATATCCGATGGAACATTGGCCAATAAATCCAAAAGAAAGATTCTGTAAACATTCCCAGTGAGACGCTCTGACAGAATGTATGGGCCAATGATTTGATTATGAACGATACCTGCCCAAACATTGACAGTGTAGCGATGTTGGTACCCATGTTCATGGATGACATGAGGGTTGTTCGTTTGCCATTCGTAAAAATTGTGGAAATTGAACATTCCATCACGGTTGAAGGTAGCTTCATTCGTGAACAACACGTTTTCGGCGAAAGATGCATCTTCTAACTCCTAATTCAAAAAACACTGCGCGAATCGTTCGCAAGGAGCCTAATCTGCAGGAAGTAGTCCCTGGACTCTAGGGAAAAAAAAACATCGGCATCTTAGAATGCTTTATTTCCAATCAAGCCTGATACACATGATCTTAAGCATTGGTTTTTCAAATGTCTTATAACTAACACTATATATAGGACACCATGACGGTTCCCCCGTGAAGCCGGTACCCATTTCCGACACCTGGGTTGAGTGGGGTATTGTGCTTGAGCTTTCCCTTATACCCAACGGGGAAAATCGCCGCGCCAGTGCCGGGATACGAACCCGGGCCTCCAACATGCAAGGCCGATCCCTTAACCACTGTACCACAGCGAGCACAAAAAATCAAATGAGGAAAGACAATTTATTATCTTTCCGAATCTGAGAATCCCAAATTAATCCTTGTCAGAACTGGGACGTCAAGGAAACATTTCGTACTAAATTTAAGGAATATGAAGAAATACATTCCATCACCAGTCTATGTGTTACACTATTATAAAATGATTCATTCAAAATTTATTGTTCGAAATAAAAATTTATTATCGTGAGTATATTTTCTAGGGTTTACTTTTTCTGGGGTTAATCCCAAGAATCCTGGGGTTAAATCATTTCGATCTGAAATTTGACACTGAAATTTATTTATAGACTTTGAACTTTGCTGGGACTGTAAAATGCTTTCAATTTCAACAGTTGAATTAGTTTCTCAAGATATAAGCATAGGGATTGCGTCCCGAAAAAAATACCTAATTTGGAAACCCTGCCTTGACGCCATATCAAAACACAGATATTTCTTGAAAAAAACTAAGATCTGGGTTAAAATGCCTTGGTGCGACTAATTTTGAGATTTAAAAGGTAATAATTTCAATTGAAATCAATGGTGACCATCTAATTGACCCTCCTTATATTTATATTTTTGCAGGGACGCTTCTAATTGACTTCATTACATTCTGCTTGATTTTTCCCTATTAGTTAACTGTAATGTTGAAAAGCCTATCGATAGCCAATTTGGAGTGTTGTCTGTATCAGTTTTTCTCAGCAATTTTGTAGCAAGCAGTGATAAAATGTAACATGTGTATTCTTGGATGATCTATCCAATTTTCACGAAAAAAATGTAAATAGCATGAAATATATTTATTTGAAGACCGTCTTTCATTCGCTTCACTGGTATCCTTTCTGCACCTCTCTGTCTCATGTCGTGACTTTCTTCTTTTGAACCTTCTTTCAACTTTGCACCAGGATTTATGAGCTGGAATTCATCATGGCATAAAGTCCCACTTCCACAAATAAAAAAAGTACCATCTTCAAGATGGTACCTTGTACTTTCCTCTCGTGAAACAGCAATATCCGATTTAAGCGAGCCTCAAACTAATTAATATGATCAATAGATCCTTATTACGAAGCGTTAGTAGACTCGCTACTATTCTTACTCTTATTCGAATCATTCGTATTTTAATTTCATTCATCCCCTCAACTGGATACAATTATAGTATCTATGGAAATAAGCACTCCGAGGGGGATAACGTATGGGCCGGATTCGATAGTTTGGTAGGCCTTCATTTTGTTGAAATAAAGTATGCTTTTCGTTTTGTTGTAATTAGCACTCCCAGGGGTAAAATGTAAGGGCTCGAGCTGAATGTTAGGTAGGCCTTCTTTTTGATGAAATAAAATGTTTCTGTTATATTTTAGGGATCATCTTTTTTCGGTTCACTGCTGTCCTGCTTTTCAGCACCGACTACTTTCTTCTTCAACTTTGATCTTGTTTCATAACCTTCTTTCTCAACTTACTGTTTCTATGCCCTTTCTACACAGATTCCAAGTTTCCTTGATTCCGTACTCAATGGTGCCTTCCTCTATCCTCTCATTGGATCGCCTTTGTGGCGGATAGAGAGGCTTAAACTAACTAATAATTCGATCTTTCGTTTTGTTAAGTCGGTTCACTGCTGTCATGTTTTGCAGCTCTTCTCACTTTCTTCCTGACTTTTTTCCTTCTTCCAACGTTCTTTCTAAACTTGCTGTTTCTCTGCGCAGGTAATCTTGTGCGGGAACACGCCTTGTGCATAGAATCCGCGTTCCCTAAGGACCATCCTAAATAGAGCCTTCATTATTCCTCTCTTTTGAACGCCTTTGTTTCGGATAGGGAGGTTTTTAACTAACACATGATTCAATTTAATCTTATTTCATTCATCCGATTATGCTGAGGTCAGTTTACGGTTAATTATTTATTTTTTTGTAGAGTACAAAAGTGATATTCGTTTTTCAAATATGTATGATGTTTGTTGACATAACTTTCTGAACTAGTCAATACCATAACTGACTGAGCTTGTCAAATATTTTTAAGCTGAAACCGGTTCACTTTGTTATTTATTGAAACAGAGATTTACACTGCAGCTCTTTCACTCATTTCGTTGGTAATTGATTTAGCAAATGAATTAATTATTTCATGCTGTCAGTATCATTTAGAACAATATTTTTAGTATTAATATGTAAGAAATTCAACGCTTTGTGAATTATCTTGGTACTTACAGTCCTGAGTTTTGATTGATTTTGACCCCATTGCGGAAAATTGTCTTAATAATAAATTTAAAAGCCAGTCTCTGTCTTGCACAATTATTTAATTTTTCCTACAAGATTTTTTGTTCGAAAAAAAAATTAATATCGTGTGTACATTTTTCACCTGAAAATATATCAACGTCAATCAGCTTTGGTTGTTCTGCAATGTTTTTTCAGGCTTTTCCTAATGAACATTTGCCATCTCCTGAATTATGTCTTATCAGCGTCTTCGATCAATTGTGTGTCTAAAAATACTTTTCGTGTGTCATGGATGACGTTCAAAAGGTTTTTTCCACTTTTGTTTTATTGCCTTTTAGAAGAGGCGTTTCAAGCTTTCGGTTGACTAATTTTAGGCTTGTAGGTTGATTTCGAATGAAATAAATGATCGGGAAGAGAAGGAAGTAACTTCTCGCGTTGTTACGTAGTCTCCCTATAGTTGATTGGAGATAGTGTTCCTCTAGAGATATAAGATAAATTTTTTTCTTTAGCACGCAGGGCTGAATGATAACAATCGACTGAGCCAAGCTTCTAGCCTTGGATGTCGATTTGATCGTAAGTCATCCACGAAAAAGTAGTAAATCGTTGCGCTATAACGCAGTTCTCAACGGGTTGGTTGGGGTGCCCAAGTTGACGTACGCTACTGCATGTGTTTGTGGTAAACAATTAAGATGCCATTAAGGGTGTCCATGTACTCAGAAATTGACAAAATTGTCGCAAATGCCCTTTTAGGTGCGATAGAAGCATGATGTCATGCTCCATCACTTTGTAGTCGAGTTTGCTATTTTTTCGGTAAAATTGACACCTCAAACTTAAACATAAAAAAATACCAGCTTTCTTATGGGGCTCGTATGTTGATTTGATATGAAGTCAATTTTTAATCCCCAGACGTGGATGCGAATTTTCGGTGTCAATTTCGTCATTGAGTTGGGTGTTGAAATCGGTATAGGATTCTTCCCGCCTGTATAATTAAGCTTTCCGAAATAGAAGTAAACTCATGCATCCTTATTATTCAAAGGCCAGGTCGCAACACAGTATCCTCTTTGTTGGAACTAAAACTTGGAGCTCAATCCGTGCGGAGATAAGTGAAAGTTATTCTTACGAGGCATTCAAAAGATATCTTGAGTCTCGTTTCCCATCAGAATAATAGTCGTGTAAGAACACCAAGTCAAATCTTGTCTCCTCCATGACTGGTCCATGACTGATATAACATCTAGTCTATATAATCTATTTTGTAAAATGAAGCACTCAATATCGAGTTAACTATCTCATTGATCAGTCTACTGCGCAACTAGGTTAAACATTATTGTACACCCTAGAATAACTTTGATGGTAAGACGCCCTAGAAGTCACTGAACTTATTCGGGCCCACACGTAGCTATACTCATATTTAACCATTGCACTTGACCTAAGAAACATTCAACCTCTGTATCACCTGTGGGAAATAAATTGTTTAAAATTCTTTAAATTGTTTAATTAATTTGTCCAGATAGATTTCATTATTGAGTGAAATTATGGAAAACCCAGGTGACGCCCTGAAGCAGTGTTACCAAACTTGTCATTTCTGCGAACAAAATCCTGGAGTTTACTTTTTTCGATCTGAAACTTGACACCGAAATTCATTCATAGACTTTGAACTTTGCTGGGACTGTAAAATACTTGCAATTTCAACAATCAAACTTTGTTTCTCAAGATATAAGCTCAGGAATTATGTCCGGAAACAAGTGCTTAATTTGGCAACTCTGACTTGACGCAAAATCAACAGACATATACCAGGCCTCTCCTCCCTATGGGAGGGTAGCCGACAGCAGGCCACAAACAACACCCTTAGTCACTAGGATGCGAGAGAGGCAGCACTGGCCGCACCAGAACTGCCAGGATCAGCAGCAGCCCAGCAC
>JACJUY010001678.1:2740-26230 GCA_014220935.1 Platorchestia sp. MABIK | reverse complement strand
CCCTAACCAACTCATTCCTGATCCTATCTCTTCTTGTCACTCCATACATGCTCCTCAAACACTTCATCTCAAACACATCCATCCTCCTCCTCTCAGCTACTCTCAAACCCAACGACTCGGCTCCATACAACAAAACTGGCACAATCAATTTTTCATACAGTCCCCTCTTAGCATTCAAACTCAAACTCCTGCATTCAAAAACTTTCCTCATTGCACCCAATGTCTTACAGCCTTCACCCACTCGATGTCTCACTTCTACTTCCATGCTATCCTTAACAGCCACATCCGACCCGAGGTACCTAAAATGCTCTACCTCTTTTAACACTTCACCATTCATCCTCACATCCAAAGTACAAAACACTCCACCTCTTGAACATCTCATCACCTTACTTTTATTCACATTTATCTTCAGTTTAAGCCTTTCGCACACTCAACCAAACTCTGCAACCAGTCTCCTCAGTTTTTCCTCTGAATCAGCCACAAGCGCCGTATCATCTGCAAACAACAGCTGACACACTTCCCAATACACACCATTTCGTCCCACCAACTGCGCACCTTTACCCAACACTCTAGCATTCACTTCCCTCACCACACCATCCATAAACAAATTAAACAACCACGGCGACATCACACATCCTTGTCTCACACCTGTCATAACTGGGAACCACTCACTCACCTCATTCCCTACTCTTACACACGCTCTGCTGTCAATGTAGAAACTCTTGATCGCATTCAACAGTCTCCCACCCACTCCATACAAACTCACAACTTGCCACAGAGCCTCACGGTCCACTCTGTCATCAAAGCAAAAACGCAAAATCAAAACTCAGATATTTTTTGAGAAAACTAAGATCTGGGTTGAAATGCCCAGGTGCGATTAACTCAACAGCTAAAAGAGCATTAAGCGAGCGTGTGCTCACTCCACCGTAGTCTGTGGGTAACTGACGTCACAGTAGCGAGAACGCTATTGGTTACCACATAAATGAGAGAAATCTCAAAATCTGGTTCTCTTTGCAGACGACTATGCTCCCTCCACTAAATACTCCCTCCATGGTTATACCTGATAAAATTTACATTGAAATATATCACAATTACTGAACATAAAGAGACTAAAATTGAGGTATGAGGGGCTTACTAAGGTATGGCACTACAAGGTGTTCCTTAGAAAAATACAAGGTGAACGGGCAACCTGTACATGCAATTTGATCCCGTCATGTATGCGTAATTGTTCAATATATAGACATTTATTACTATAGTAACATATGACAAAAGATTTTAGCATATTTTTTCCAAAAAAACTATACCTTCGAAACTCATTGGACGACTGAAAAAACAAGAACTATGAACCTGTGATTACAGTAATTCTGAATATACATATCATTGTAACGTATTCACATTTCTTGATATGTGTCAAATATATCTGCACTCATTAATGACTGAAATAACTATTCATTAACTTAATTGGTACATTTTATACAAATTACTCCGTATTATTGGCGTACGAAATTAACCCAATGTTTGGGCAATAATAATTTTTATATTAACAAATTTCATCAAATTGCGAGATTTTTAATTATAATGAGATAGTTTCCACTCATATGAATATCATACATATATATATACACCGTTAGTTTCATATTAGAAATAAAACTTTTTACTACATTGTCCCAATAACAAGTTGATTTCATAAATAAGTCTATCTTTTTTCGATATTGTCTTGTTATTAGCCTATTATTGTAATCCAAGATTCCAATGTCGGGTTAATAAATAATTATCAACCCAATATTGGCCTAATAATTTCTTGCTACCTGGGTAGTATCCTTTCTGCACCTCTCTGTCTCATTTCGTGTTTTTCTTCTTTTGAACCTTCTTTCAACCTTGCACCAGGATTTCTGTGCAGGAACTCATCATTGCATGAATTCCCATTTCCACAAATAAAAAAATGTACCATCTTCAAGATGGTACCTTGTACTTTCCTCTCATAAAACAGCAATATCCTATTTATGCGTGCCTATAACTAATTGATATCATCAATAGATCCTTATTATGAAGGCTAGTAGACTCGCTGCTATTCCTACTCTTACTCGAGTCATTCGTATTTTTATTTCATTCATCCACTCAAGCGAATGCCCCCAAGAGGATAAAATTATTGTATCTATTATCTATGGGAATCAGCGCTTCGCGGGGAATAATGTATGGGCCCGATCTGACAATTTGGTAGACCTTCAATTTGCTAAAATAAAGTATGCTTTTCGTTTTGTTAAGGACCATCTTTTTTCGGTTCACTGCTGTCATGTTTTGCAGCTCCTCTCACTTTCTTTCTGACTTTTTTCCTTCTTTCAACCTTCTTTCTAAACTTGCCGTTTCTCTGCTCAGGGGATCCTGTGCGGGAACACGCCTTGTGCATAGAATTCGCGTTCCCTAAAAACCATCCTAAATAGAGCCTTCATTACTCCTTTTTATTTCCTTACTAACAAATCATTTCCTAACATTTAATCTTAATCTTCTAAGTGCAACGGATTCTGTGCAGAAACACACCGTGTGCATAGAATCCGCGTCCCTTATAATCACCATCCTCAATGGTTACTTCATTCTTCCTCTCTTTTGAACGGCTTTGTTGCAGATAGGGAGGTTTTTAACAAACATATGATTTCATGTAATCTTATTTCATTCATCCGATTGTGCTCAGGTCAGTTTACGGTTTATTATTTACTTTTTTGTAGAGGACAAAGGTGATATTTGTTTTTCAAATATGTAAGGTGTAAGTTTGTTGACATAACTTTCTCAACTAGTGAATAACATAACTGTCTGAACCAGTCAACTGTTTTTGACATGAAACCGGTTCGCTTTGTTATTTATCGAAACAGAGATTTACACTGCAGCTCTTTTACCCATTTTGTTGATAATTGATTTAGCAAATGGATTAATTATTTCATGCTGATAGTATCATTTACTACCATATTTTTAGTATTAATGTGTAAGAAATTCAATGCTACTTGAATTATCTTAGTATTTACAGTCCTGAGTTTTGATTGATTTTGACCCCATGCAGAGAATAGCCTTAATAATAAATTCAAAAGCTAGTCTCTATCGCACACTATTACTTAATTATTCGTAAATATTATTTTACTTGATGTAAAATTTACTTGGTGTAAAATCACTAAGTCAAATTTTGTCTCCTCCATGACTGGTCCATGACTGATATACTGTTGACATCTAGTCTATACTCGTATAAACTATTTTTTTAAATGAAGCATCCAATATCGAGTTAACTATCTCATTGATCAGTCGACTGCGCTACTAGGTTAAGTGAATTAGGTTAAACATTATTGTACACTCTAGAATAACGTTGATGGTAGGATGCCCTAAGGTCGCTGAACTTATTCGGGCCCACAGGTAGCTATACTCAAATTTGACCATTGTACTAGACATAACAAACATTCTACCTTTGTATCACCTGTGGTAAATAAATTGTTTTAAATTTCTTTAATTGTTTAATTAATTTGTGTCAAATAGATTTCAGTTTGAGTGAAATTAAGAAAAACCCAGGTGACGCTCTGAAGCAGTGTTACCAAACTTGTCGTTTCTGCGAACAAAATCCTGGAGTTTACTTTTTTCGATCTGAAACTTGACACCGAAATTCATTCATAAACTTTGAACTTTGCTGGGACTGTAAAATGCTTTCAATTTCAACATTCAAATTTCGTTTCTCAAGATATAAGCTCAGGAATTATGTCCGGAAAAAAGTGCGTAATTTGGCAACTCTGACTTGACGCCAAATCAAAACTCAGATATTTCATGAGAAAACTAAGATCTCGGTTGAAATGCCCATGTGCGATTAACTCGACAGCTAGAAGAGCATTTAGCGAGCGTGTACACACGCCTTCATAGTCCGTAGGTAACTGACGTCACAGTAGTGAGAACTGAGAAGTGAGAACGCTATTGGTTACCACAGACGTGAGAGAAATCTCAAAATCTGGTTCTCTTTACAGACACTATGCTCCCTCCTCTATATACTCCCTCCACGCATGCAGCCGTGCAACAATTCAATGCTCGTACGTGTGAAGGATATCTAATTTGTCACAAAGACTATTTAATTGGTCGCAATGGATATCTAAATTGTCCCCTATGAAATATCATTTGTCATCAAAGAGACATAATTTGCAATCAATTATATCTAATTTATCGTCAAGGCTATAATATGTCACCAAGAATATCTAATGTCACATAAGAAATTAAGTGTATCAGAAACAAATTTTGATGTCTTCTAGTTGTAAAATTTGAATTGTCCTGA
The DNA here is from genome assembly GCA_014220935.1 of Platorchestia sp. MABIK. NCBI lineage: Eukaryota > Metazoa > Arthropoda > Malacostraca > Amphipoda > Talitridae > Platorchestia > Platorchestia sp. MABIK. Next base: position 21,936 of record JACJUY010001678.1, on the reverse strand, counting down.
ATGAAATTCAGTCAACCATAAATAATGTGTCTTATTCGCAATGCAATTGGATTTATTATAAACGAATTTTGGTTAACCGTTGTCTAAAATACTAGCAATGTTCATATTATTTTGTTTTATACTTTATTTCTATATTCTCAGTTATCCAACTATTTTCGAAGCAAAATAATCCTCTAGCATTGTTAACTGATCGAACGCAGAAGTAAGTCGCAGTGGCTAGACGAACCGTTCAGAGAAAGTACGATAATAGTGATAGGGGGTAAGCCGAATTTTGTAATATGATAATAGCATGTCTTACGTGGACGAAATGAAATAAAATTTAAAATAGAAATGTAAGTGTATCTCATTGTAACCGGGGCTTTTCTTTAAAAAAGTGTACCCCTTTAGGAAGATTTTTTTAATATTGAACCTAGGGCAATAAAATTTGATATACTGATAGGAAATGCAATTGGAAATCATTTGTCATTTATGAAGAAATGCGATTTTCTGTAAAGAAAACGAGATTTTCATAGAAAACGAGATTTTAGGTTTTTTTTCAAAATGCATCTCCTCCGACAGTTTTTGAGTGGAAGAAATGGTTTTGATGCCATTGGATGCGGAAATACTTATATATTCTAAGAACTAGCATAAAATTCTTCAAACTTTAGTTTGAAGTTGAATAAAAAAAAAAAAATTCCGAAGCATGTCTTCTTTCGTAAAATTTCGCACTTCATGACGTCACAACTTTGAATTGAAAATCAATTTTGTATTGCCATGTTAGTTTTTGAAAAGCCCGCGTCGTTTCGCATCCAGTGATACTAAAATAATTACTGTTGCTCAAAAACTGTAGGAGGAGATGCATTTTGAAACCCCATATTCCGTTCCTCCCAAAAATGGTAAACAAAGAAACATAAACAATCTAAATTTTTCTTTATTATTATTGGTTGGGTCAGCTAGGACCCTTGAAATCATTATACAGTAATAAAGAGACACAGAAGATGACATGGCAACGTCGCGCCGTGAAGAAAGTGCCAAGGGGGAGATGTAACATGATAAAATTTCACTTCCCCTCCCTCCCCCATGCTTCAAACCCCATAGCGGGCGAAGGAATGAACGTACGAACCTCATTTTTTCACAGGATGTAACTGACATTGAAACCTGAAACATTGTAACTGACTCCATTCTATAGCAGCTAAAATCAATATCTCTAGAAAATTCGATATTTTGGGGGTTCTCTTCCCTAAAATTCCTATAAATTTTCATGACTTGTGTAGAAAAAAAGTGCTATGAAATAAGTGTCAGGCAAAAGAATCTTATTGAACACATATTGAATATCAGATACATTTTCACTCCTAAAATCTTAATTTTTGTTGGAAAATGCTTATTCCACCACTTCTAACTAAAACATGATCCTCAACTATTTGTCAAACACAAGTCACTTATCCACGTCAACTGACTAAAATAAAGCTCAAATATCTGTACAACTGCACTTTGAAAACAGTAGGCCTATATCTCCATCGAAGCAAAAATGTCAAAATCTTTATACCAGAAAAAACAGGCACATACCGTATATTGTAGGTGTTTCCGGTAAATACCGAAAAAATACTTCGAGTACTGCTCTCTGTGAAGCCATTCTTTTTGTAAGAAAAGAAGCGATATGTTTATATTTCAAAAATTAATTAGAAATTATTGATTGCGCTGCAATAAATGGTTTTGTAAATTTTTGCAGGTATTTCTAGTTGATATTACTCCGGGCATGTCTTCTTCTTCTTCTTCGCCTATACGCTTGTAACATTCTCAAATAATCAGTAACTTCAATAGGGGAAATGATCTTGGGCGTTTTTCTTCAAGAATAAAGGCACAATTTTGGAATCATTAGCTTCCGAGCTCCCCTAGATGGATGTGCGTGTTTATCAAAAATACTGTATATGAATTACATAATATTTTTTAATAATAGTTGAAAGTGCCTGTAAAGGTAACAGAATAAAATCCTCTATTTAAAACTCTTAATCGTTGAGTGAGCATCTCCTCACTTTTCGAGCAGTCAGCATATTAATTTGTGAAAAAAGCGTTGTTCGTCCGTCATTCAAAAATTGGGATTTCACAGGAAAATTATTCACGGTTTCGAAACTTTTATCTGTAATCGCCGTGTACGAATGTCTTGAAGATTCAGAACTGTGAGAGAGGAAAATTAAGAAGTGAACCTGAATCTGCTTAAAAAATGAAGTTGAATGTACCTGTAAGAAATATAATGAGACAATTTCAATGACTGAAACCTATCAACGAAAAAAAGTATACCAAGTCATTATATTACTTCACCGATAAATTTAACGCGAAATTAAAAAAAAAGTTAATGAATATTTGACAAAAGAACTTTAACATTATACCTCGTAAATTTTTCAACTTTTTTTGTGTACATCTTATCCTTTTCTAGAAACCCACGTATAGAACAATTCTTTCAAGTACGAGTAGCACATTTGTAGCGAAAGCTGAGGATTGTTAGAATGGCATAGAGAGAGTTCTCGTCACCGAGTTCTAAGCGGTCAATAACCGCAAAGTCAGTGGAAAGGTTTTGTTCACGAATAGCATGACTTCATGTTCATACGCAATTGCGCATGAAAATTTTTTTCAACTATTATTGTTATAGCGTTGAATTTCCCAGCCTGTCTCTTAAAGGCGCCTGCGATGTACGTAGTGATAAGAACTTTAATTCTGCCTTCGTTCCTATAAGTTTATCATTCAATTTATTTTGTATTATTCCTTATATGTATTATTGTTTGTCACATTTTCCACGAAATATTAATTTTAGCTGCTTTGTTGGGATCTGTTCATGCGAACAGAGTAGCCGCCTCAACGTTTACGTGCATTGGCCTGCCACCGCACCATGTTAGTCTGTTGAGAGGAATCTTTCATTACGAGCTTCTTCAAAACAACCAAATAGTCCTGCAGAGCTGTACAGTCATCCGCTGCAAAGACTAAATGCCGCTTTTAAAAAGAAGCGCTCAACCTTTGTCAATCGAAAGGGCGTCATCCTTCAGCACGACAATGCGCGTCCGCATACTGCACGAATGACTTTGTTATTGAAACGCTGAACTAAGAAACATTGATGCATCCGCCCTATTTTCCAGAAACTTCCATCTCTTCAGGAGTCAAGACAATCATTTACTGTGAAAAACTTTGAAAGACAAAAACACCATAGAAATTTAATTGCAGGTCTTTTTTGATTCACAAACCAAAAATTTCTGTGAACGAGTCATTAAAAAAATGGGAAATAGGTGGTCAGAAGTTGTTACTAACGGTGGAGAATAGGTTTTCGATAAATGAATGTTACTTAATATGTTTTTATTTTCCTTATCATACTAGTAAAAAACAGGCAGGACTTACGGTACTACCTGATAGTATACCTACCTGTGCTAGCATGTATATTTAGAAAATTAACGTCAAGTAACTGGTTGACTTAATTGTGTTATTTTTTTGCTTGTTTCTCCTTAGTAAACCTAATGGAAAAAGACCTTTCTTAACATCGCTGATAAGAGCATAACTTTGCGCTTATACTTGGATTGTCAAATTTGTAATGACTGAGCAGCGCGTAAGATTATTACAAGGTGATCCATAGCAATAGTTCTAGGAGGAGCCAACTGATGTCTCCCGAGTAAAAACATGAATGCTCATCAACCTGTAGCTCTGTGTGACGACTTCTGGGTGGCAAAACTCAAATGGATATCTCTAATGCTGTTGCCCAGTATACTACCCTTACCGCCTCCTAGCGTGGACTCCACACGAGGTATGAGTGCCGCGAATAAAGTAAATATTGAAACGACTGACGAATACGACAAGCCTAAGTGTGGAAAGCTCTGAGTGCAAAACCGGAGGAAGTTGAAACGATCTGAAACGCTGCCAATGAAGGAATTATGACTGCTTACCTTTAGCAGAACGCATGGAAAACGAGAAACCATCTAAAAGGGAAAAGAAGACGACGAGATGATCGACATGCACGCCTTACGGTGCTCAGCACAATTCATTGGTTCCTGTATTTACAAAGACTTAAGCGTTTCAGTCCCATACGGTGACATAGCGAGAGCGAAAATCGTAAAATCTGGATTCGTTAGTCTGCTAATCGACACAACCTATGGTTTGTAACAATCATATTATTTTGAACCTAATGCAGAGTATTGCTGGTGAAAAAATGGTAATTGATTAATGACGATACTGATCGAATCACTACACGATTACCTTAATTTTATCCGTGGTGTAGTTTCAAGCGAAACTTTTGGACAGTGCTCAAAGAGTGAACAACGCGATTTTTAACAACCGATAAATGTTAGACGGAAATCACTGAAATTCGAAAAAATAACTATGATTTTACACCATGTAACACATTATTGGTCCATGATGAAACTAATATTTTCGACCTTGCTATGGCATGAATAAGTAAAAATCAGCAATATCTAGTTCAAACTTCGGTTCTACGTTCATGAGATCAATTAATTGTTTTTTGCCTTTTTTGCTTATTAAATTAAGAGTTTGTCACAGTATCTGCTTTGAAACCAAATTGTCTCGGTGAAGTACAATTTTAACAAATATTACTACAATCAAATAATCATAGATTAATTAATGATAAAAAAGATGTTCTCCAGGCCCCGTCTTTATAAATGAAAGCAAAAAAGATAAGAGTCGATTATAATTTATAATTATCTTTAACAATTTGTTAAGACATAGACAGTCCAGTGCAGTCGATCGACGATCTGCAGTCCAGTGGTGCAGATCGTTGATGAAGAGTATTGCTCCGAAAAATTGATACAAAATAGATTTTAAAAACTTTATCTACGAGGTTAGCGATTGCATTTCAATTCACTTTCGCGCAAAAACTTTCAGAAATAATCCGCCATCATACTTTCACTGTACTGTCCCTTGTATCGCTTCTCGAAAGAGCTGACATCCTGGGGAAATTTTTCACCTTGTTCGTCTGAGTTGTCTCCCACGTTTTCTTTGAAAAAATGAAAATGTGGGTGTGACGCACAGTTTTAGCGACATCCAGCAGCTCATGCTCTGGTATGTATCCACAAGTTCGTCAACGAATTCCCTGTAGTTTTCTGCCTTGTGGTTTCCGAGGAAACCTTTGACTTCAGAAACAACGCTCGTCCAAGCGGCCCACTCAACATCAGACGGCATTTCAGGAAAGCTGTGAGTCAGTAAGTCGTGTAACCTGAGGGCCCATAAATAAACCTACTAAGGTCTTCACCTACGAAGACTTCGAGAATTGCTTCTGGATGTGCTTCAAGGCCTCTCTCTCTGGATAAAGGTGTTTAACAACTGCTTAATGAGGCCCAATTTAATATTATTTTCGTTTGCTCCATCAGCGGTTTTTGCTTCACGTCATTGGCCACAACCTCATAGCCGGTCCTGAGGGGCCACTTTCTTTTATGTGGTGTAGGGCTGGATGTCGGCTACCCGAGAGGCCCATAGGCCTATCCTAGGATCTTAGTGAAGCCTCCCTGAAGCCCATCAAGAAAACCACCATCTTGAAATCACCAGTAACCTCTCAGCTGAATTATTCGTACTTCAGTGCACGCAGTAGAATTTTGATATTCTGGTATTCTTGCATTGAGTGAGCCAGTGGAATCGATGGCAACTGATATTTGTTGTGCAATAAAACAGTCTTCAGGGTTTTAGATGAATTGTCGATAAAAACCGCTCTGTCAGAAGTATTGCAGAGAATGCCCGCAGCGTCGAGGAATCCTCTAATTTCATGGTTGTAGCACAAACCATCTCAAAAAGTGAAAAACACTGAAGAGCTTCATTGCCTCTTCCTCTGGGAAGTTCTTTGAAAGCTGTCGTCCAGCAAATCTCACTGCTTGACTCTAGCAATGAGCAACTCAGCGCAGGACTTTTCTAGACCATTTTGTTTATGGGGTCATTGGTGTCTTTTTGTTTCGGGTAGAAGGGGCACCTTTCACAAGCCACTCGGCGTCGATGCGCACAGAAAATGATGAAACTTGCTCTTCCTCAAAATCATCATGGCTTGCTTCTTTCGATGGACTAGATTGATCTTTCAATGGAGGCTGGACCCAAGTACCCAAGCAATTCATGACAAAAATTCATGAAATTCTGTAGGAGGCACATTCTGTCCCTTTCTTCGTTTTGTTGGGTCCACCATACAAATATAGTCTGTGAGATGATCTGAAGGTTCACGCCAGACACGGAGGAAAGCAAAACATATTGCCCTCTTTCTTCCTCTATACCGGTGGTATTCATTGCGCTGCTCGAGAGCCACAGGTGACTCGCGATATCTCAATTCACGGCTCTCGAAAAATACATAAATTAATTAATAAATATTCAATTTTTATAACATACGCTAACTTGTAGTAGCTGCAGTTCTCTCAATCAATGCGTTTACCCGAAGTGGCTCTCTCGCAGAAATTAGGGAATAACACTGCTCTATACCAACCTTCAAGAGTACGGCGGCAGTATTCACGGAAACCTGTGGTGCCCAGCGTTTATCTCGGTTGCCAACTAGCATCCCGAACTAGGCATGACAAGCTTTCTTTGCACAGGTGGAACTGTCAATGTAGGGTTTTCAGCCCATTTTACGACGAATTCTCCGCACACGTAGCAGAAGGATTCCGCTGGGTATTTACAAACACGAGCCACCATAACATTTCCTTCGTTAAATGTGAATGATTTCGCCCTAAATGCTTTCTATGATCTAAATCACTCTAACAACAGCCATTGAGAAATGAAAAAAAAATTGATTTACCTAAATAAAATTAAGCGATAAACAAATTGATCTACATGACCATTTACTTACACATCCACTTACTCGCTGACTTAGGTTGTTACAAAAGTAATACATTGGCTTTGGGAAGTGTTTGGGGGCTCATCACGATCGGGCCATTGACCTGAGACGTTTTTCCAGTCATAATCTCGAAGTGATCGAGTAACCCTCGGAGTTACGCGGGTTACTCGATCCGTCAAAAACAGTGTTTCCATAGGTGATCCGTTGCCGAGATTGCTTCTAGAAACACAGGTTAGTGTCACCCGAGTAACTTTCTCTGTAACCTCGTTTTGAAAAGGATTATTACCGGGTTGGGTTATGACGTCACTAATGTTTACCAACTAAGTTCCTGGCGGGATTTAGCGAATGAAGTGTAATAATCGTATTTCCTTGAAAATGAGTGATCAAGTAGGATAAAATTAAAGGTGTAAGATAGTTTTTAGTATGTTGTGTAAAGTTTATCTGATTAAAATGTGAAGGTATTTGAAATTTACATCAAAAACATACACAAGCAGTGTTTTTTCTGCCATCTGATGCAAGGCTGTGAGAAATACTTTCATTCATGTCATCAAAATTTGAGTAGTTCTCATTATAAATTAACTAATCATTTATGTAATGGTATCACATTAAAAATTTATATATATATATCTAATCAGTTATTCCCGAACCAACTCCATCCTTTTGGTTTGGAGGGGTATTAAGTAAAAGCATCTCCTTATTTACTGTTCATTCTTCTATCACAATGGATAATTATGTCATGTAACCATGCAAGTTTAACAATATGTATATGGTTTTGTAGGAATATTTTGTTGAAATGCAATTCATGGTACACATTGTTAACATGTTGACTTGCAGTACAATTTAGTCAAGTTTACACTGTAACTAAATTGGAATTGTTTGATATTTGCCATTTTTATATTAAGGCTGAATGTTCATGGTTTCATTCTTATATTGCTTATTTATTTTTAATTCAAATGCATTTTCAATTTATCTTTGCTGACAACAATTTAGTCATCTAAGTGTGGAACATCTTTTTATGTTCTTCATCTGTTAAGGAAAAATCCATGTAAAAGTTAACTCCATTATAGCTTTGAAAAATCATGGAAATGTTTTATAACATCTTTCATTCGATTTGTTTCTCAATGAATCATGTAAGTAGATGATAGTAGTTGTGGGAAGTGTAGCATAACACTATCATTTCTTGAAAAAAGCATCTTAGTTTTAAAAATGATGGATATTTCATATACTAATGTTTTAAAAAAAAAACTTTTTTGAATAGGTTGTCAAAATTAATGAAACAGTTCATAGAAAAATTGATTGAATTATTTTCATAGCTGCTATTCTTATATGGTTATAACTTTGAAAAATGAAAACATCTTTTGTTTAATAAACTCTCTAAATGAACTCAAACTTTTTATTCTGTTTAACCATGATGACGCAGTCTCACATTTTCCTCTGATAGCAAAAATACTGATAAATGTGTTGGTAAATGCTGCTTGCAGTAAGTTTAGCTGATTAAAAGTAGTTTCACTGCACTCAAACATTATTTCTCAAAACTTGAAATGTGCTCAGCAACTTTCAATTCTGTATTAATTATTTTGCATTATTCTGGAGTGCAATGAAACAATGATATTCATTAATTACTAGGTTGACACTTTAACATCTTATTTTTGAACTCATATTACTGTTAGTACAACCACCATCACTTGTTCCGCCCTTCGTTCATTCGTGCACCGAGCCATGTAAAAGCGCTCGTCGTGTATGAGTAATCGCATTTTGACCGAGCTCTTCCCGCCGGTAGCACCGGCCCTAAGCAAGCTTCGACGTCCAGTAAACCACTCGAAACGTTGCCGCCTTTCATATCCTACCTGACACAACGGAGCCGCAGCTAAAGGGCTCACATTGGTGGCCAGTAAACGACGCACCCACGGAAGAATTTGTTTACCAAGTCAAGAAGTTAAAGAAATTCGTCGAAAGTTTGAGAAGAAGAGAAGAAGTTTGAGAAGTTTGGAAGTTTGAGAAGAAGATCTGGTGACAACAGCAAATCAACGGTCGTCAAGAATGAAGAGAACTAACTTGAAGATCGTCTGGTGACGAATAGAAGTATAACGTCTAAAAAGAAGATCTGCAGAGACGGTCAGAGCATCAAGAAACCGAGGACACCGAGAACTGCTAAGGACAGCGTCTTCAGAGATTTACAAACTACAGTGCGACGTGGTTTTCAGTCGACTACATCTACGTTATCTTCGTGCTACGGACGAAGTAGCAACAGTGCATCGCCTACAACAACTGCGGAGATCGTGCGACAGCGTGCGACAACTAGAACTACAATTTAAGATAAGTAAAGCAGCAACAATTGTTATAATTGTTATAGTACCGTTGCAGCCTATATTTTCATTAAGCGTAACGCAGGCATTGTGCAGCAGCAGCGGTAGAGTTTTTGCAGGCAGTTTTTTTTTTGAATAAGCCAGTGCGTGCAGGCTTTAAGGCCAAACGACGGCTGCACTGCAGCAAGCGCAAGCAGTGTATTCAATGAACTCTAGATGTGAGATGTTTTTAAGAGTTTAAGAGAGCTGTTTTTAAAGTGAGTGGCAGCAGCATTTTTCTATTTTTTACGAGTGTTAGTGGAAGTAATTCGAATTTTTAAATTAATTTTAACACTGTGTTATAAATTTGTGGTGTAAGATGTGTAATACCTAGACACCTAATTGTTAACGTAATAATGTCTGCAATTTCTGAGATCAGAGTTGTTGGACCGAGTGATTTAGTAACTGATGTTACTATCGTAACTAAATTAGTACAGAATGATCTAACCTACCATGTTTTCGCTAAAATTGAGTGACGGTCCGAGCATTCTAGACCGCCTAAACTAAATCTATTGGCGACAAAGCCATAGTTTACCGTGAATCCCACGCAGTTCGACCAGATGTTTTCTTTCGTATTTGTCGTGACTGCAAAGGTGACATTTAGAGAGTAACAGAGATACAAACGTTAGAAAAACAGAGTCAGTAATAGCCGCAGTGTAATCGGTAACCAGAGTCGTAAGTCTGAGTAATTAGTGGCGTGACTATAGTTTAAACATTTATTGTGTCTTTTTGAAGTTCATTTATGAGTTTTTTGCTGGTTGTGTCTGGTGGGATGTTGCCGGCGGAAGTGACTGTCATTTAGGATATTGCTTGCGGGAAGTAGTGACTGTCAATTTGCCCAAAGGTAGTGCTAAAGACCTTTGTAAAACTAAACTTTCTAGCATTAGAGAATAAGAATATTGTTGGAAGAGAATCGTTGCCATTATTAAGAGAATAATTCGCTGTATTAACAAGACAGGAATTGAGAGATAGAGCACGATTAATACAATGCAGCTGAAGTAGAAAAGCATCAGCTGCCGAGGCATAAGTGTCGCGAGAGAAGAAAATGAAGGATACCGGGTCAGAAAGAGGTTTGTCGCAAGAAAATAAAATAAAGGATACCGGGGCAGAAAGAGGTTTGTCGCGAGATAAGAAAAGAAAGGATACCGGGGCATTATAAGTTGTCGCGAGAGAAGAAAATAAGATAGGTAAATGGTACTGTAAGTTACATTACAAGGCTGTAGATATATCTGGGAAATGGTTTAATAGTACCAGGTAAATTTACCAGCGAGGTAATAGTATTGAATGTACGCAGACAAGTGAATAAGCTTTGAGATTAGCTTTAATCGTAAATTGTGTGATAGCACTCCGACTTTAGTTCATAAACTTTGGTGGAATGAATACCATTGATACAATGACGGTCAGAGGTTAGCATTGTAGATTGCGATTGTCATTGTGCTGGCGAATTAAAGAAGTACCATACGAGAGTAATAAGAAATGAGGTATAATGAGAGGCGATGTGCGCCCATTAAGTAACCACACGTGGTGGTCTGGTAATATTAAAAGAGTAATGAGTAACATAAAACTAGAGTGTGCATAGTAGCACGCAGCTCAGACTGCACCAGGCATTGAACTTTGGCTAGGCGTAAGACACGCCAGACAGTGAGACGACTGCAGTAACAGTATCCAGACAGCGCGACAGTAGCGACTGCATTCCAACGTATAGACGACAGCGTGACCATGTGTATGATCAGGTAAATAGTCATGAGTATGACTGGTGGATAGTCATGAATAAGATGTGTTTTGGTCGTTTAAAGGATAATTGACGAGTGCACACTATTAGAAGAAAGAGCAAAATTTAATTTAGTTCATAGTCATTTGTCAAATGAGAGAGGCTTTATTTAATATTTTTTGAGCACGTTTAAACGTTCAATATTTTTTGAGCACGTCATAATAGTCATTTTACAAGCCTACTCGAATTTCATGATCAGTAAAATTTTGTGCTATGGAATTTAAAATATATTAATCGTAAAAGAATGCAATTTCTCGTCAAGAATACCAAAATTTTCCACTGGACAATTTACAACTGATTGAACGATTAAAATTCAAAGCGTTTAACGTGAAAATTGATTTTAATTTTTGACAACTATTCGTGTACGTGTACCGTACACGAGTAAAGTGTGTAAAGTATGTTCTTACGTATGTTTCTTATGTAATCAGCTATGTATTGCAGTGTGTTATTTTCTATGCTTCACTATAATCATGTATACGCTAAATCAGTGTAGTGAATCCTTTGAATTTAGTTTAACCTTCGGTTTCTGTGTTTTTTAATACCGAGTTTAACCAAAATAGTGAGTGCTTTGAACTCACTTATCCTCACAGTTTATTCTTGTGATCTGTGGAATTTGCTATTTGTCGTTTTTTTCTTTCGTTCACGCCTTATCATGAACGCTTACGTTCGGCTAAAAAGAATTATATGTCTGCGAAATGCAGTCGCTGACGCGGCTACACGGTCGAGGCGAATGCTCTCGAGGCCTCAGCAAAATGCAAAATTAATTCGAGGTATCGTGAGAAGCTAAATTGATTTCACATTCCGAAATCGAGCGAGCAACATTTTTTTATTTTTATCATTGGAAATTTCCCGAACGAGACTCAAGACGCAGTTCTCATTTTCATTTTCATTTCTCATTTTCCTGTTAACAAGAATTTACCGAGTGCAAATACTTAAGTTTAATAGGAGATGACTTGACTTTGCCTAAACTTGTGGGCTAAAAAGTGGGTTCATGAGGAGACTGTTAACTCACTTGATAAGATTCATATTTAGTATTATTTATCAAAAATTGGTGTTTGAATTTTGATTTCTTTATATTTTTAGTCCTTTGTTAAATTATGTTTATGAATACCTGGCCATGCTAATCTTTTCGTTTTCTTTTCAATTTCAGGTAAGGTGGTTGTGCTGGCAATTACGTAAGTAACTTGCGAACTGCTTCCTGTCTTTATTCAAGACAGAATCAAGAGTATTCAAGAGAGAGTTCAAGAGTTCTCTCACAGTTTCTGAGTCTTTCTTCTAGCACTCTTCTAAGTTTTCTTTTCGTTACAACCCATCGGAGATAAGAAAAATTTAAAATTAGGATTAACTACGACCAACAGTGTTTAAACAACTGGAACAATGTTGTATTATTGCTTTTAGCAACTTGCTATTAGAAAGGACATAGCAATTGTTTTTCCTAAACAGTTCCATTGAGATCAATTACTTTTCAATTGAAAGCTGGCTAGCTCTTACACGTGGTAGTCACTGATATTAGGATGAGAAAGAAACTTCCACTTAGGGCTGTAGTCATCACTTGGTAAATTTCAGCTCAACAGATGTTGTGAAGACCAGATGAGAATAATAAAAAAATTGTAATAGAAATGTTTATAGCAACTGAATTGCAATACCCATAATTTGTAGCATTTTAAACCCATCCTTTGTAAGTCACCATTTTTAGAGTTCAATAATTTTGATTGCATCAACTTCTGAAAAGCCCACTGTTGATACATAAGCTCTAAAGGATTTTAATTATAGAATTAAAGAGATCAAATTTCATCCTTCAAATTCCCGAGATTTGTATAGTTCTCTAAAATAATATAAAAAATGACCTTATGTGTCACTATTTTCACCAGTAGTGCAAGTGAGTTGATTTTTATAAGTATCAGCCTAGAAGTATTGATTTATATTTGGTTTGAGTATGCCTCTATCGCCTAAATCTTAGTAAATCTAAGTTTAATTATTTCAATTTCCAGAGGAGTCTACAGCAGGTTCATCTAGCAAATTGAAAGAAACTCTTGCAGCAAAGAGTTGCCTACTCTCCACTACAGAGCAACAGGGAATTGGCAGCTTCAGATTTAGCACTGCTGAGTGAAAGCCCAACGTGCTGTGTACAGCCAAGAGGTTTGTTGCATGGATAAGGTACAGAGTTGATGTGTTATTTTGTTCATTTTTTTGCTTGCGTTCATTTTTTGCCTTCATGGGTTCAGACTTGATAATGATTTTACCTCATTTATGCATGTATTTAACCTTGGTGTGTTGTGCACTGTTTTTAAGATAACTATGATGGAGAAAAGTATCAAACAGAGCATCTTATAAATTTAGTAAGTTTTTAGGATTGAAAGTATTCTTTTTATGTGGTAGGATAAATCTTGATTGTGAATGTGATCATCAATGTCCCTCAAAAAATTGATGCTTCTCATTTGTAGTTCTAGCTGACACTTTATAAATTTCAAGTTTTGTTAGTAAATAGGTTCACTATTGGGTCATTTTTTCATTTTAAAGACAAACTTCCTGAATGTCTCCGCTCCTGCCTTGTTTATAAATACAGTTGTGCACAATGTGCATCTGCATTTGTGGGCTCAACGAGCCGCACATTGCGTGTTAGGCGGTCGGAACATGCAGGAATAAGTCATAGAACAAGCGCACGCCTTTGCCATCCTCCCCATTCCTCAATTAGGTCTCACACAGAGTTTCAATGCAATGTATCAATTTCTGAATCAGATTTTTCCATATTAGGTTATTTCAGTAATTCAGTTAAACTTAGAATTTTGGAGTCCCTCTACATCCATAAATTAAAGCCTCAGCTTAATGACATGCAGAGCGCTCACCCTCTTCACATAGTTAGTTTGAACCTTTTCTCTTCCCCCTGTCACTTTCTTTCATTCGTATGTGTGCCACTGTCGAGAGACGAACAGTTTCTCTAGCACAGGTTTTTATTGTTTCATCAGTGTCATTTCAGATTGTTAAGCTGAAGATGGGTCTAGGCCCGAAACGTACTAATTTTGACATACAGTTTTTTAAAAATGATATGTCGCCTGGTTTTTGCCCTTTCGTTCATGTTAAAGTTGCGCTGCACGCAGAACTTACCGATAATTTATAGATTTGATAGTACTAACTACTGAGGTTTTGTGTAAGTTTCTTGAAGTAAACTGTGTTTTTATTGCTAATAAATGCAGTTTTTCAGTACTGAAGACCTGTAATGTATGACTGATGCCTGCAGGTAGTGAGATTGATACTGAATCTCCTAATTCATTCATTAATCTCTTGTTTCATTGAGCAGCTCTCTCTCTCACTGTTTTGGGAATTTCTGATCTGATTGGTCACTCAACTTGTGTAATAGCCTTGGATGGATTCCTATGGCTATAAAACATATTTGAATGATTCACAACACACTATCTCTAAGATGAAAACAGAAAACATTCATACTTTTTCATCTCTTTTTCTGTGCCAATAGATTTCAGTTTATTAGGTCAAGTTGCTGAAATATGTTTTTTCATCACACTACATTTTAACCATGGCGTCCTTAAATGGTCAAAAATCAGATCCAATGTACGCGTTCAAATGGTCTTAATAAGCCCTCTTCTGAACACACATGCTCCTCTGACCTGTTCCAATTAGACCTCTTGTTGGCTCAGTTACTTATCATTATCTGGAGTTGTAGAACATTTTTATTTATGTACTTCCTCAATCGAATATTCTTGTTTGTTAGATTCTTTAGTCTGTTGGACTAGAGGTTTCTTTTTCATTGTAAAAACAGAAAGAACATGGGCTTTGGATTGTTGTACTACTCTTCCATGGTAGTTTTTACCCTCAAATTCACTTTTACTGAAGTATTTTCTTCATTTCTTGTGCACCAACTTCATGTGATTGGGATGGATGTAAACTTGATAAATTTCTATATTTTTTTTACATCAATGATTATCAAGAAGTACACCACCAGGAGCTGTTTTGTTGGAGGAAAGTCTTCTAGTGTAGGAAGTCCTGCCAGCATCGCATTAGCTACAGTCACAGTATGAGGTCGATTCGCAGCAGTTGGATCATGACCTCCAGTGCCTTCAATCCTCTAAAGGTGTGTTATTTGTTGTTATGCCAGAGGAAGAGTGATCTATTTACTCTACTATGCATGGTATCAATTACTTTTGCTACTCAATGTTGTTAAATGTGCATACAGGGAGATTGATTGACTCATGGAGTATGGAGCAGTGTAGTTAATTTTAATGTAATATTAATGCATTGTGGTTTCATTACTGTTCTTAACCATATCAAGATAATTTGAATGGTATTTGTTTACAGGCGATGCACGTACTGCTGATGTAAGGTTTCAGTTGCATTTCTTGTGTAATTGTGTTCCTATATTTTTTAACGCAATGATGATATTTTTCCTGCTCTTCACTCTTTCTTCTTGTGAGAAATTTAAGCTGATTGATTTAAAATGTTTTTTCTTATAATTGAATGCAAAATAATTGTTTCATAGAACATATCTCTTGTTTTTTGTGAGTGCAACTTTGCCTTGTTCCACATGGCAATTTGGCATAACGGCACTAAGCACGAAATTGAGATAGAGTAGTGTTTGTATTGGTGTATCTTTGTCTTTTTGTCCAAAGTATTTCATCAAAACTTTGGACATGTCTTTTCGTATAGTCCATCTTAAATATTGTCTTCAAGGAAAAATAAATTAATAACATTTAATAGATGTATTTTTGTTTCGTAATCTTAGAAATAAATTTCTTTCATGGTGATCCAAATTTCTTGAAGGCAAATGTTGGCCTCTTTAATTGTGAAAATCACGTGTATGTATGAAATTCCAGAATTTTCAGTGTCATGGACGGAAGGCCAGGTGGAAAGCCTTTGCATCTCAATAGAACAACATAAGCACCTTCTTGATGACAAGAACACCAGTACAAGAAAGTGTGGGAAAATGAAGCTCACGACCTGAAACAAGTAAGTAGTTTGAATTAATTTTTTCCTCGTCTTGGTCTCTACTCTCATTTCATTCTTCTCTACTAACTCAGACGCTCCTTGCAAAATATGGAAAGCTTAGAAATTTCTCCCACATACACAGTGGACGCCAATGTTCAGGGGCTATAAAGTAGTTTTATTGGACGGCAAAAATGGGTGCTGAGGTAGTTCTTGAACTATTCAACACATTTGCACTCGAGGCTGTTCCACATAGTTTCAAAATTTTAGCAAAGACGATGTTTTTCTGTCTTCTTGCCCTTAGGTCAAGGTGTTAATTTCTATTTGAGTTAAATAAATCACGTGATTTTCGCTCTTAGAGGCGCTCTCCTGCTTTTTCACAAACTTTCAATAGCTAATATGTTCAAATATTTCGTGTCTTCCATGCGTGAGCTGCTGAAATTTCAAGCTATAAAAAGCTCGTGGTTTAAAATTCTCTAGGGATATATTTGAGAATTAATGATAAATAGTGAAGCTTTGCTGTAGTAATGCTTGTTAAGAACGTAAATTGGAAATCGAATAGTGTTGAGCATCAAGCTTGTGTAGGAATTTGATTCTTACTGCTTGGCTGATGTTAAGTTTATTTCACGAAGAAATTACTACAATTTCCAGCAGTTAATAAAGCTCAAAAGGGGTTACTTATTTTGTCGATAACCAAGACTTAACTTGAATGCTCAGTCACTCCATTGAACTTTCATTAAGTAATAAGCTTTGGAGCTGAGGTAACTGGAACTAGGCCCTAGATTGAAAGAAGTGTTTACATTTGTTAATTCTGCAAGCAAAATTATTTCTTTCTCAAGAGCATGTTTACTTAGCCTGAATAATTTTTCGATTGTAGGTTAATAAAGGAAATTATTTTGCAGCAGTCAGGGGTGGGACGTGTGTCGGATGAGCAATGCTCCAACAAGTACAAGAATTTACTGCACGCCTTCAAAATTTCAGCAATTGCAAGGCAACAGCTGCTAGCAGTCAACCTGATTTTTTCATCAAAAGTGAATGGAGCACATGGTGAGAAGAAGTCACGCTGTACAGATGCCATTCCTCTTCGATTCATCAAATCCTTCGGCCTCTACTGCAAGACCTTCGGAGCGATCACGTCATTGACGTTTTTTTTTTAAAGTGTCCAACAAAACTCCAACGTCTCGCACGTTAAACGTTCCTGCTTCATTTCAGCGGACAGATTCATAGAAAAATACCATTGCTAGCTGTTGCATCATCTGGTAAAGCTTCAAATCGAAGTGGCATCGATGTCATCTATATCTGGCTTATGAGCAGGAGTACCATTGTCTGCTCCTAAGGAACCGGTGGCGGTAGAGGTGACTAATGCTGACGACGGAGAAAATTGGCCTGAACAGACCTTAACTGCCTCGGAAGTATTTTAAGAGAGAGAATATGCTGTGATTACTATCATTTGTTATACCGGGTGTCCCACAAAAATGTCTCCGACTACTTAATTGATTATATCTCCTCTTTAAATTAACATATTTGAATTGTCTTTTTTTCACAATGTAGTAAATTTTGTTTCATTATTATGGATAATTCAAGTTTTTTGAAAATCGATTGAATAACCACTTTACAATGATTGATTTACTGAAAGGGGTAGAAAAACTAATTGTTCAAAGGAAATTTTTTTAAAACAATATCGATATTCTTCTTATTTTGTCCCTTCC
This sequence comes from Platorchestia sp. MABIK, assembly GCA_014220935.1. Classification (NCBI taxonomy): domain Eukaryota; kingdom Metazoa; phylum Arthropoda; class Malacostraca; order Amphipoda; family Talitridae; genus Platorchestia; species Platorchestia sp. MABIK. The sequence goes on along the minus strand of JACJUY010001678.1, from coordinate 4,401 downwards.
GAGATTATTCTTTTTTCACAATGTATTATATTTGGTTTTCAAAACATCACCTCCATCATTATTAATTTGTTGACAAAAAATTGAAGAAGTGTTTCAAGAACTGAAAAAACCGTGAAATAATCCGCAAAACTTTTCGTTCAATGGCCGCCAGAAGTAATTCTTGCCTTGAGAGAAATGGAGGGTATGGCGAAGGATACTAAATTACTTTATTTATTTAAATGTAATTCAAGGGAATGATTAGTTGCTCTTTTGTATTTTGGTTTGTTCGTTTCTTTTTGGAAAGTACAAAAATAAGGGAGAATATCATTATTGTTTTAAAAACTTTTCCTTTGAACAATTAATTTTTCTACCCCTTTTCAGTAAATCGATCATAGTAAAGTGGTTATCTACCCGATTTCAGAAAATTAAATCGAAGAGGAATAAAAATTTACTACATTGAGAAAAAAAGACTATTCTAATAGGTTAATTTGAAACAGAGGTATAATCAAATAAAAAGTCGGGGACATTTTTGTGGGACACGTTAGTAGAAGTTTGAGCTCTTAATGCAATTTTTCTTCAATTTTGATGCAATGTATGCAAATCATCACCTTCCTTTGCTGCGGTTTATTCTGTTCTACAATAATTGATGTTAATTTAGAGAGAAAGAAGTGTGCTTTTAGTATTTGCATTCATTCTCCTCCACCAATGCAATTAAGAAAATTTACTGTAATGCCCAGTATTTAGTTGAGTGTATTAATAATGTTTGAAGCAATCACATTGTATTGAGTACAGTTTTTATAACAAATGTCCCGTTTAAAAATTTTCCATCTTGTAGGTTCAAGTTATGAATTAATCTAACCTATTTTTACGTCAACTTAGTGGCTTGGTTGTAAATCTACGTGTGCGTTATTTTGAACGGAAACATTTTCTGTATCATTTAAACAATGTATGCAACGCATCAGCCGAATTAAGAGGAACTCTGCTGTGATTATTTTCATTCATTATTAGGCATTTTGATTACATATAAGAGAGGACCGGTTCTGTGACGCTTACCCAAGCATTGGATGGTAACGAGCTAACTTTGATTTGATCGTCCTATGCTATAGACTGGCACCATCAAGTATCCAGTTCTATTTGAAGATAGAAATTCCCTAACGCCTATCACTTGTGTTCACATTGCTTCTTTCATTTCTGATGCACACTTGGCTATTTTTTATCTACACCCTTTTTCAAAATTGCTGTTTCAATACGCAGGATATCCTGTGCTAGAAAACACTTCGTGCGTTGACTGTTTTATAGTCCATACGAGAAATTCCTTGTTATTTAATCTCGCCAAATTGCCTTTATTGTGGATAGTAACTCTTAACCCTTTAACGTTTGCATTTTTGTTCTCATATTACGGTTATCACAACCACCGTCAATAAACTGGCGCCGGCATCAGGTAATCACTGATATTAGGATGAGGAAGGAACTGCCACTCGGCAATGAACTCCAAAGAACCCATTAGGGAACTAATTTAACGAGAAATACAATATATTGAGGCTATTTTCAAAAGAGGACCGTAGAGTCCACTTGGGCATTAAAGGGTTAAATTAATAATAATACTGACGATGTGTTATATATCGGTGTGAGACTTGCAGGGCAAGCGCCGCCGGATGTCTTTGTTGCATTTGGGTTCGCTT